>WYDI02018073.1:0-26333 GCA_009867235.2 Psittacus erithacus
ATGGAATACCTCTTTGGTTAGTTTGGGTCAGGTGTTCTGTCTCTGCTTCCTCCCGGCTTCCCCTCCTCCCTGGCAGACCATGAGACCCAGAAAGTCCTTGGTCAGACTAAACATTACTGAGCAGCAACTGAAAACATCGGTCGGTGTTATCAGCGCTGTTCCCAGGCTGAAAGCGAAAACCTCAGCACTGCACCAGCTACTAAGAAGGAGAAAAATGACTGCTACCGCTGAACCCAGGACACTGCTGTATAACAGAATTCTATTTCTTCAAAATAAAATAAAATAATAGCATCAGGTTGTGGATGTGAAGTGATGTTGAGAGGCCCACATTAAGAATATTTCCTGTAGGGATGTTTTTTGTTCTTTAAAAATAATTGTACATCTTGCAAGGACTAGAGATAACTTGGGCATGTACTCTGCTGCTATTCAGACCACATTGCATACACACTTTCATAAAATGAAACATCATTGCACTCCATTTCTTTCACAGTCTGATTCATGGTAAAAAAAGAAAAGGGAGAAACTCCCACTGGTTCATTTTTGGTGTTTTTCATGAGTAAACCTGTTTTTCCACCTTGTCAATAAGCACTGATGTTATGCAGTGCTTTAGGAGGTGTTCTTTTTATAGACAGTACCCTGGTGGCAAAAAACCAGAGCAGCAATGGCAGCAACAGAAGCAGCCGAGGTGGCAGCATGTTTTTTAGTGGAAGAAACAGAAGAACTTGCCAAACCTCTGAGAATGTGACCCATAGGAGAACTTGTTGCCAACTTTCTCTCTTTCACAACTTTTCTGCTTTCTTTTTCATTATATTTGACGTTTGCTTGAGACTGTTTCATTAGCTTATATAAGTAGCTTATGGCAATGAACAAGAGGAATAGGGTATGCTCTGACGTGGAAGGTAGACAAAGAAAATATGCAAAAAAAAAACAACCTCATGTTTCAAAAGGCGGAAAAAGCATTTGTGAAGCACTTATGATCTCCCTCTTTGTCTTCAGATGCTGGTAGAAGCTGAAGTTCTCCATTCCTTGCACAGTTCCTTGTAAGCAGAATCAAGTGTCATTAATTTTTATCCCTGATTAGAGCTGGTTTTTTTCCCCTACCTTCACTTGACAAAAAATATCAGTTAGAAATTACCTACACTCTCTCAGCCATACCCCACTGCTGTCTCTAGAACCTATTTTTATGGGGTTTTTTTTCCTTAAAATCAGCTAAAAATTGAGGAAAAGTAAAAAAAATGTTACTCAGCAGTGCTCTCACACTAAACCTATTACTACTGTAATAGATCAAGATGCTAACTTTTACTTATGTGGTCTTAAAGAGTCAAAAGCAGGGTGTTTAGCACAATGCTTATGTAATTTTGGTTCCACTCTGAGAGAAATCCTGTTTTCCTACTCTTATATGGTGGTGGGATCTCATCACAATTGTTCTTAACCAGGGAATGGGGGTAAGTACTGCCAAAAGCAGGATTCAGGTGGAATGCACAAATGCAGTGTGCAGTAATGTGATTGTAAGATTTTAGTAGCTTTAAATATAACTTTAATAATTTTCCATTATAAAACACATTCAAAATTGCTATAGAAATGCTGCTTGATGTTGAGAAGTCTAGGATGATTTCCCAGATAGATTCAAACATCAGATGCAGAGGCATGAGATAAATTTAGTTAATTCAGCTGAGGAACCAATGTCTTTGGGATTCAGAAGCAACTCCTGGTTCATCAGGAGAAGTCCACCAGATTACTTCCATTTTCAGTACTTCTGAATTTGTGGTAAATCCTGATGGTAGACAGTAATGGTAATATCATGTTAGCTTTTTGGTGTTGAGTTGTTTCTGTATGGTTGGCAATGGAAGAGAGGCCAGGCTTTTGCAGCAAGCTTATCTTTCTGTTCTTTATTGCACATCTGGCCTAATGTGCAGAAAGATTCTTTGAAAAATCACCACCACAAGTTGTAGTTGATGTGAAACAGAAAAAAGAAGAAGCCATGCAAACAGTCAGTAGTTGCATTGCCAGAACAGGAAAAGTGATACACTGCTTCCTCCATCTCCTCTTCTTCTTACCCCCACATATGTTAGCAAGCATCATTTAATGAAGCATTTTGTATTTCATCCATCCTTTCATGTCCTTCCCTAGTCACACACCAGGCATTGCTTTAGATCAAATTCAGTGAGAACTTTGAACAGAGGATTCTCTGCCGAGAGAGAGATTGCTTCACAGTTAAAGACAAGCTGCTTCAAAAGCAAGAGCTCTTTTTTCAGGTGTAGAAGGTGAGACAAGGGCATACTCTTTCTTTTGTTAGAATAACAGGATATTTTCTTCAGGAACTGGTGTTTAGGTTGTGACCAAGGACTAAAACATATGAGGTTGAATGGGGCTTGGGATAACCTGGTCGTGTCCCTGCCTGTGGCTTTAAGGTCCCTTCCAATCCAAACCAGTCTGGGATTCTATGCTTCTATAAACTTATGGAAGTTGTTACTTCCATATTTGAAAAGAAAAAAACCACCAGCAACAAACAAAACAGTACTTCAAAATCAGATTAATTTTGCTGTTTCGGTGTGACTGCATGAGTTTAATACATACAGAACCCTTCTTAGCATATCTGTCAAGTGCTTTCAGGATTATATTATGAAGCAAGGAATCCCTTATTTTTGTTACGATTATGTACAAAGTAGATGTAGTACTGTTTGTACTGTACAAGCAAGTAATGCAACTTCTGCCCTAAGGTTTTAAAATCTTATCAGTCATTTGTTCCCATTGAGCAAGTTTCAAGCAAATGTGTTTTTATTGTTACAGTTGTCTGGCTTGTAAAGTCTTCTCCATGCTGAGGTTTTTACACCTGATCTAATTTAAGACGTACTGAACAAGGAAGATTATCTACATTTATTATCTGTTAGCTATGCATGCTTCTTTAAGAAAATGCTCTATATATCTGGAACAGCTTCTGGCTACCATGTGAGGCAAGAATTACCATGGTAACTACCTGTATGCATTTTTTACTGCACAGCAAGAGGAGAAGGCAAGAAAAGCTGCAGAAGTTGTTGGGGCAACACAAGTTACAGCTGCCCTTGGTTTGTGTAGCTCAGTCACTCACTGTGATAAAAGCATTGTCATTGTCTTAGGATAGAATTCATATATTTTATCCATTAAATTCAAAGGAGTCATATTTTATTGGAAAATCGCTTGGACTCCTTGTGTATTTGTGATTTATGGCACAGGGAAATATACTTGCTTACCCTTAGGAATGAGAAAGAAAAGAGCCTTTCACTCCTTTATCTCAATGATAAACTATTAGGCATTCTGTATGCTTCTGTTTCATTGGTGCAGAAATGAGCACATTTCTCAAAGAAATTCAAGCTGCTATTCCTTGAGGAAGATATATAAGCAGCATTTAAAACTTTCTCAGAAATATGATTGCAGAAAATTCAGTCAAATTGAATTTTCTCACATAGGATTGCTGTGCGTGCTCATGCATTTTCTTCCAAATGCTGCATTAAGAGGTGTAGAACCTAAAATGCAGATGTTGGTTTTGAGGAGATAATAGTTGTATTTAAAAATAGATATGCCCCTAATAACATAGTTCTAATAACTTCCTCTAGAGTTACTGTGTGCGAGTGGATATGGCATGTAATGTTATTCTCTGGCAATTGCTCTGATCCTTCCAAGAGCATTTGTTACTCCTTCATTGTATGCCTGCAAAGCCAGGAAGCTCCAAATGGTTTATTGAAGTGCCCAGTAAAATTTGGTTTCTTGCAATTCACTGCCTAAAGGAGAACAATGGAATTTTTAGAAGCTGAAAAACAAGTCTGTGCCCACAGCCTGGTATTACAGAAGTCTCCTTTACAGAAATGAGAGTAAAGAATTGTTAAGTGTCATTCCCAGCAATTCAGCCACAATTTCAGATTCTGATGAGTCACTGCTACGCCTGAATCGAGAATTAATTTGTGCTGAAGTTAATCAAAGTCCAATCCAATTAATTCAAGTGGTGTCTACTTTTTTCTTCTTCACCAAAATGTAGCATGTTACAGCTGGAAAATGTGTTTGGTTTCTAGCTTGACCACTAGCCTACTGGGCAAATGCGTCCTGGTCTTTTCACTTTGTGGTACCTGGATTTTGCTACATGTAAGAGAGCATAACACTTCCTTTTCTCTGTGAAGATCTCTTTGAGATCACTCTGGTAACACTTAAACAATCGGTAGCTTTGCTGTCATTTTCATGAAACAAAATATTAGATCAGTTGTACTGTAGCCACATCTTTCTTCTTTGCTATCTGCTCTTCTTCCCGCTGTCATGGACCCAGACAAGTGGGTCTCGAATTCTGCATGGTCACAGAAGTGAGTCTGTGGGACCAGGACCTTTGCTGATCTTCCAGTATATAAAGCAGTATAAAAAAATAAGGAATACTTATATTTTTCTTGAATATTCCTTTGAGGAAAAAAAATATTGTGATAAATGCTGCTTCGCAGTGATTTGTGCTTGTATTAGTTTTCATATTAGGAAGAATTTCTTCCCTGTGAGGGTGGTAAGGTGCTAGCACAGGTTGCCCAGAGAAGCTGTGGCTACCCCATCCCTGGCAGTGTTCAAGGCCAGGTTGGACAGGGCTTGGAGCAACCTGGTCTAGTGGAAGATGTCCCTGTCCATGGCAGGGGTTTGGAACTGGATGAGCTTTAAGGTCCCTTCCAACCCAAACCAGTCTGGGATTCTATGATTATCACAATTTCACATCTGCAAATTTAAAAAAATTATAATAATAAGATTTAAATTCTCTTAGTTCCAGAGCTGCCGCACTGCAACCTGGAACAACTGCCCCCATGTAAGTTCCAAAGTGGCAGAGGGCAACGAAAAGGAAAAAAAATATGTATCATATCTTTCCTGATTTTGAACAGAGCGTTCAGGCTTTAAATATAGAGTAGCTCTTGCTTCTAGTCTTTCTCCTTGTCAACCTCAGTCTGCCACCTGACAGATTTAAAAGCCCCACAAAGCTGCATTATTTTCCAGTACTGAGACATGGACTGACATCACTCCTTATATAAGACCACAATTAACTGAGTTTTTTCTCGAGCTGGTTCCAGTGATTAAATGAATTACATTGACAGTGCCTGCTGTACACAGTAACTGGCTCTACTCAAGTGTGTCTAATACCAAAATATACTTCTTTTTCCAAGCTTGCACTGAATTTTATTTAGAGAAAAAGATATTGATATTAATCTGTTAATGTTAATCTTCATCCCCTCACATAGCATTTCCTATAGCTTTTGAAATTTGCCATATGACACTGAACTGTGGGGGGATGTGATGTTATGCCACGTTTTTGAGCATCAAATTGCATATGCTGCATGCTGTTGCTTTAAGGAGAAGAGGAAATTGGATGTGTCTGATGTTTTCGACAGTATCGATCATTCTCTGCGTGCTGCAGGGACCTCTTGGCTTATTCAGAGAGATAAAAGACTGTTTCTCTGGATGTAAAAGCTTTTACTGAATGTCAGTAGAAAATATCACGAAAACTCATGCAAAAATGTATTAAAAGCATGCCGTTCAAGTATCAAATAAGTTAGGACTTAAACTGTTTGAAAAAGCAACCTTTAAAACAGCTTTAGAGCTCTTAGGAATGTCCTTGTGTACATTGTGTGTGTGCAAAATGAGTACAGAATGTGTCAGATCCTTAAAAAATGTTATTGTACATGCACGGAAAGACCAGAGATTGAAATTTCTGCAGCATCTAAAGCTTATGCATTTCCCAGGTGTCAAGTGCTTAATTAGAATGCGCTTTTAAGAATAACTTTGTATCTATTTATTCAGTATCAGGTATCTTTCAAATGAAAAAATAAAACTAGATGATATTATGTGAGGTTTTAGCAGACCTCTCATTGCACACTGTCAATGGTGTGTAAATCCTTAGACAGCATGGAGCTGCCGCTAAAACTTTTATGGTAGCGTCTACCAAGTAGCAAGGAACAAGTGACAGGACAAGAGGAAATGGCCTCAAGCTGTGCCAGGAAAGGTGTAGACTGGATATTAGGGACAATTTTTTCCCCAGAAGTGAACAAGCGTTGGAACAGGCTGCCCAGGGCAGTGGTGGAGTCACCATCCCTGAAAGTGGTGGCCCTGGCAGTGCTGGGGAACTTGATCTTGAAGGTCTTTTCCAACCTGGCTGATTCTATGATTCTATGTACTCTCTGTTGTTATCCCAAGAGGGGCTCAGCCTGAACAAAGAGGTGCTCTGCTTGCTTTTTCTTCATAAAGGAACTGTGTTCTGCTGGGCTAGGTAAGAAATGAGCTGCTTTGCCCATGGGCTACATCAGATGATGGAACAAGATAAGTGCTTCTTGATGCTCTCATAGAATCTCATTTCCCAGTCTCAGCAGCTGCTCCTAGCAGTTTCCACAGGTTCTCTGTACGATATCTGATGCTGCTGGGGAGATAGTGCCTACCTATTTCTAGACTGTCCATGTAGTAGAATAAGTTGACTAATTATTACTGATGGCTGTCAGGTTTTGCTCCTGAATAGCAAAAATTAAAGCAGAAAAATGATGATTTGGTAGCAGGACATGTTTTGTGGAAATATGAAAATAATTCATGAATATAAGAAAAACAATTGGTCTAAAGATTTCCTCTTAGTGTAATGAATGCCTTGACCAGTTATAAAGCATAATAATCGTGAAGTTTTCTTTTTGATTATGATTCATAATATTTTCTAAAGATTGCTACATGCTGTTTCAGCTCTATAATGACTCTGTAATCTGTATTTTTATATATACTCTAATTTAAAAGGCACTCAACCATAACTAAAATAGTGATGTAAATCTGACAGTATTGCTGCATGGTGAAGATCTACATTTTGGAGACACATCCCAGGCCAATGACCTTTCACCTCTCCCCATTTCATCTGCACTTTGGCCTCTACTCTGCCTTCACTGGGACCCATATTCATAGTCCAAACCACAGACCAGCTGTCAGAAGGGTCCCTTTATTATCATTTTATTTTAAAAAGGCAACTTACTATAAACTATGCCAAGTATTTTTGAATTCTCCTGTGACTGGAGTGATGAGTAGCTGACACTTCTTTTGTAAGGAATCCTTAGTTCTCCTTTGCTGCTCCAGTGACTAATCCCTTCCCCTCCAAATGCTGGGTTTGTCAGTGGAGCAGATGACTGAGGGGGGAAGGAGGAGGCAGCCACGTGTGTGCTCTTATTTTTTGGTGGTGCAGATAAAAAATTAGGTTGCTATGGATTTGCAAGATCATTTTATGCCAGAGTCCTGACAGTAAGGTTTTGAAATGGAGAAAAGGGAGAAATTGGTTTAATAAGCTTTTAGGATACAGCGGGAACATGTGCTTGTGAGAGTATACAAGTGAAACTCCATATATTGGCCATCTTTGATGTTTTGTTGTGCTTAAAGGTTTAGGTCAGGCTATTATTTCTCTTCATACCAGCATAATCTATCTGAAAATCTTGAAAGGAATTCAGCTTGCTGAAAGGAAAGTCATACTAGTTGTCATATCAAGCTCCCATCCTTAGTGTATATGATTCTGTATCTAATCACCTTGACATAGAGTGGGTAGAGTGGCAGCTTCCAGGAATCAGAAATGAAGGATGAGACACGTGTCAGAAGTAGGAGTAGCCAGAAGTATGCCACTCCACTTTGAGCATTTGACCACTTGCACATCGTGTTACCAGCTCTTTTTTTGCTGTTATCTAATATAGTAGCCACACTGCTGGGTTTTGTAGACTCAAAAAATATGTAGCTAATGGCAACATTTCCTCTTGAAAAAAGGCTGCTTAGAGAAACAGATATTAGGAGCTAAAAGTGGGGAAGCAACTCAGAAATACCAGAGACAGATAGATGACATAGTTCATGCCTCAAGCATTTCAGTCTTTACGTAACTAAAGGGCAACATCTTCAAACTGTATACTTCACCACAAGGTTGACAGCTTTGAGATAGAAAATGTTTTCATGTTGTCAGTCGCTATTTATTTTATATTCAGTATTTTTCACAGCATTTGGATGCCAAAATGTTCTCTGTCAGTTGTACAGTATGTACAATTTCCCCCTTTTGCTCAGAACCATTCATAATTCATGGTCTGGATGTGACTAACTATATTTCTTGTGAATTTGCAAAAAAGTGAAATTTCTTATACTCTAGTGGCTCCTGGTGGAGTTGCCTTTTTTAGACTAAACTCCTGCACACAATTCACTGTTTGTTGAAGGTTTTTTCCTGCATTTGCTTTAATGTACATACAGATTTTGATTCTTAAGTAAATAGCTGTGAAATAACCACAGATATCTGAAGGCAGAAGTAATTTATAAAGTAGTTCAACAGTTTCATTATATTCACTTTCAATCTGATTTGTTTCTTGGAATTCTGCCTGACTCTTTTTTTCACTGTGTGTTAACTGATAAAAAATGCACATAATGAAGTCTTCCAAAATTTAAATGGCAGATGTATGGGGGACACTCTTAATCTTACTGAACTGGCCTGTGTCATCTGAAGACAGTACAGCTACTCTACCAAAGTGGAATGACCGTCTCTTTGTAACCCTGTTGCTTCATTACCATCAACATATCCCATCCACTTCTGTCCATTTCTGCAATATACACAGCAAAACAAAAACAGTCTTTCACAGAGCAAGAAGCAAACCTTCCTGAAGTTGAGATTTCCTTCCTTAGACAATGAAATCACTATGCAAAACCTGAAATTTTGAGATTTTTGAAAGCATGTTTTCAAATATTTGGGCTTCAGAGTAGCATGGACAATTGTTATATTTGTCCACTGGAATGTAGCAAAAGATGCACCTCTCCATTCTACCCAAATGCTCAAATATTTATCTGCATGCACTGAGTTCAAGCTCAGGGAGAATCCCTGTGAAGAAGATTCTATGGGAGTAGGCCATGATGGCTGCTCTTACCAACCTCATAAGAGGGATGGCATGAGGGTAAATGAGGTACGAGGATTTTGTGTAGATCCAAATGGTCCTCTGGACTAAGAAATCCAATGAAATTGAGATTATAATTTGGGACTAATGACTGAGGCAGAGGGTGGCTACCAAATTACTACTAAAAGGAGATGTTTTATTTGAGACTGTCAAATGCCATCCCAATGAACTGATTTACCTTTTTTCTTACTCCAGACCTTCTAGATTGAAATTAAAGAAGTTAGTAAACAAAACAAGCAAAACTTCTTGTAGATATTAAATAACTCTCTTATTTCTGGGAGGATAGTGTGAGATGATACAATCTGATTATAGTCAGATGATACATCTGATTTGATGTCATTAGACCATTTGTAACTGCAGCTGGTATTGGAGACTCTGTTATAAACTTAGGTAGGTATAGTTATCACTAATTTTTCTGAAAAATCAGGATTAACACCTCTCAAATTAGTGCCCTATAAATTAGTGCCAAAAACCATAATGTGAATTTAATTAGCATTAATAATGTTCTATCAGTAACAAAGATAGATAAATAAATTAGAACTTCATTCATGCAGACATCTTAAATTCTTCAATTTCACATACAGATTCTGTCACATTTTCATGTCATATCAGAGTGGAGGATCATCTAAACCATGTTGCCTTTAAAAGCAGTATAGAAATGAATTAGTAAGAGAGGATTCTGCTGCAAGATGACACACTATAAAGTCTGATTTTCCTTTCCTGGAAGTGTGGTACCATTATGGGTTACTTAAAACCTGACATCAAATCCTCATGGTAAAGAGTGACAGGAAATTTGTATTGGCAGCGCAGGCAATGAGGCTCCTTATTTTAAACTGTCTGTGGCCAAAGCTCTTCTCTGAAGCTGTTTCTGATGCCAGAGGGGAGAAAGGAGTAGGACTGTGGCAGTGCTGCCTGCACCACTGACAGTGCCATGTTAGAGGAGGCCTTCAATGGAGCTTCAGCTTTGCTGCCCTCTGATAGCAAATGGCATACCTCAGGCTCAGAGAGGTGAGGAAGAAGAAAGGAAAATGAGAAAGACAGTGTTAGTCTATAATCATATGATAAATTATGATTTTACTACTATAAAGTGTCTTTTTTAAAATTAGTTTTACTGTATTTTCTTAGTAAAGCACTTTATCTGCTGCAAATCAAATATAGCATAGAGCTAAATCTACCCCAAGCCCTGCCTTCTGGCAAAGCTGTTACTGGCAGTCTCTGTTCTTTCCACAGATACAGAATAAGAACAATGTCTGTGAACCAAAAATGTTCATTCACAAATGCCTTATTAGCAATATATTAGGAGTATATATTAGAAATAAGGAAAGGATTCTTCCCTGTAAGGGTATTGAGATGCTGGCACGGGTTGCCCAGAGAAGCTGTGGCTGCCCATCCCTGGCAGTGTTCAAGGCCAGGTTGGACGGGGCTTGGAGCAACCTGGTCTAGTGAAAGATGTCCCTGCCTGTGGCAGGGGATTGGAACAGGATGTGCTTTAAGGTCCCTTCCAACCCAAACCAGTCTGGGATTCTATGAATATAATGCTGACTTGTTTTCATACCGTCAGTTAATCACAAGTACAACAGAGGACGAATTAAATTTGGGGTTTTCGTCATTGCATGCAAGATGAAGAGTGCTTTAGAGATTAACTGTAAACGTGTTCTAATTAGTACCCAAAAGCAGATCAATATTTCATCTCTATGCATCTTCCTGTACTTTGCTTATCATCCCACATGAAATTAATGGCCACACACCACAAATGAAAGGACAGACTTCAGCATTTTTCCCCAGGTGATCAGCAGCACTTCACTACAGAATGACACAGAGTTTCCATGGCTCCTACACTGTTTATTCAGGCCGCAGAGGCAAAGTCACACTTAACTGGATGTCAGGCTTCAAGCTACTCCAAACACTTTTTGTCCATATAAACTCTGACATATGCACATCAAAAACATTTTTAAAAGAAAGCTTGTCTCTAAATAAAAATTAGACCTTTTATTTTGGAAGTGATTGAGATTTCCCAAAAGTGTTTGCATATAATGTGTCTATACTCAAACATCAACACCACAATTTTTGGTCATTGATTTTATTCTCATTTCTGATATGTCATTTTGCAGCCTGTCAGGATGGTGAGCTTTAAGCCTCTCCCTTTGGTCAACTGGAAGATTCTTTTCTGTCTTGTTCATTCTCATGCTTTGTTTTTCTGTATGCTTTTTTGATTACTTTTATGAGATTATTCCAGGATGAATCACATGATTTGTGATTTCATTGCAGAAAAAAGAAAGCCAGAGTTGCTTGAAATGAAAGAAAGGGAATAGTAATGCCACTGGGAATGATTAAGTCATACTACCAATGTGCTGCTGTCAATCAACTTGCATATGACCCACTATTTCATTTTTATAACATAATTGGAAGTGGTATATTCACAAGATTAAATCAATCAATAGCAAAAGAGAAAATAAGCATTGACAAGCAGTGCCTCCACATTCACTTATTAGTCAGAGTGTTTTTCTGATTATATAATGCTTCTTGGTTGTTTCATTTGTTATTGTGTGAGAGTGTCTTTATTGTGTGACTTACTATGGGCACTATTGACAGAAGCTTTGGTGTGCCTTTAGGTGTATTACCTCAGTGATGCTGGCACCAGAGCATCTGAAACACCCACCACTTTGGCACCATGGCAGCAGCCACATGCACTGTTGCGTGACCAGGAGCTGTACCTTCCCTATTCTACTCTGTGTCACAAAGACATCATTTCTCTTTGCTTGAAATACCCTTTCCAACTCCTGCTAAGTAAACACAAGAGATCATGAGCTTACAGAAGATCAATTCAGTGACAGAAGGATTTGAACATTTGCCTGGAGTATGAGAGGCTTACTCCTGAGGCTCAGGTTCACTGCAGCAGCAGCAGCCATGACCCAGGACTATTCTGGGGCTGATCTGATCTCATTGTGAAGTTCTGAGAAGATAAAGCTTTCATACTGACAGAGAGCTAACAAATGCCAGAAGCTTTGAATCTGAAATCTAGTGAGGAGCAGCATTCCAGGTCATCTCCTACCTAGTGATTCTAGAACAGCATTTCAGTGCTTTCCGTGCGCCTGTGACATAACACAAGGTGCTGTCATAGGCACAACAGTGGCAATTTTGAGAAATGAGGGTTATCTTCCTTAAATCTTCAGTGTCTTCAAAACACATTGCCTCCAGAGGGAGCAGGACAAGGTATTTTGATAGAGGATAGGACCCAGTTCTCCAAAGTTTCATGGTCTGTGCATTAAAGTATTGCTTAGGAAATACATCATAAATGAGTGCTAATACTTAAATGCTAAATAGTGCTGGTATTCCAACTCCACAGGAATTTTTTCAGCTTGTATGTTTTCTGCTAAGTAGTTTTTGTGTTCTCTCACATCAGATTAATGCACAAGACCAAATAAACCACTGATGGCCCAAAGGACTTTATTCTAAATAAAACATGGAGTATTTACAGTTAGTGATATAAACAGTAAAGAAAAGTTGCAATAAGGCTTGCATTGCATAAGCAAGCTTCTCGGCTAATAAAAATATTCTAAGACAAGAAAATAAATTAACTAGAAAATGCTTTTTAAACATACACCCTTTCTTTTTACTAATGAGAAACACACACACACACACACACACACACTATCCTTTGAAATACTTAACCTAAAGAGGTAATTGTGGTTTCTTAGGTTTTCATTTCTGCCCTTCTGCCCTGTGGACTACTGAATGTGTTCAGTATATACAAATGATTCTTTAATTTGAACAAGAAAGTCATATTGATATATGAAAAAGTCACATTTTGAGATTCTCAGCATAAACCAGACCATATCTGAAAGAGGAAGAGAGAACTGGTTTTAGTTGGGTAGGTATGATTGAGATACAGGAGAAATAGGGGGAAAAATCAAAATTATGTTTCCTGAAACGTAACGTTTGAATATATTTAATATACGTAATTCAATTTTCAATTTTCAATCTATTTCATTTTCAGGTTGCTTAAAATGAAATAAGAAGTTTTTGGAGGATGTATACACACACTATATGAGTTAGCTCTTCTTTTAGACTTTAGGCTGGAATTATTATCATATTTTTATTATTAAAGGGCATATGTCAACAGTAATTGGGGTTTGCATGTTCACGCAATGGAGAATACTAACTCACAAAGCACAGCCAATCAACTTCTTCATAGTCCCATCCTATTCTATACCATCACACTCCACCAGTGAAGAAATAACTGTGGATCATTGTCTTCAGGACTCCTAAAGTAGAGCAAGATGGTCAGTCTTCACTTTACAGCGCTGCCTTGTGATGCACAAGTCTAAGATTTGTGCATGTTGACAAGCATCTTTTCATACATTACATTTAATTTGGTGCATCATCTATACAGGATAAAGTTTGTGCTTTATTGATCCTATGATCAGACATAACTGCACAGTAAAGCACAGCTGAGAAAAATGTTGAGCTGTGGTTGGCCTTATCTTAATGTGATTTGATTGTAATGACACAAAGCAACATTTACCAAAAAGAAAATAACACTGTAACTTTCCAGATTAAAACTGAAAGTGGTTCTGCTGATTTTTCTGATGTTTACCTTGAAGAAAATTATCATACCCTCTTCAAAAACTAATTTAGTTCATGGCCATCTATGGCAGTTATTCAGTGTTGGTACGTTTAATTGATTATAGAAAGCAAACTGTAATTAGATGGCAATCTTCCAATTTTAAGAATGTTATTCTTTATCTTCTAAATGCTTTCTTATCTAGTTAATTTTCTGCTTCCAAGCATCATTTTTGCTTTAGTTTCACATTTGTTCTTGGCATGAGGCAGTCTTTCTCTTTGATTTGCTGACCTTTCCAGATGCTACAAAAAGGTGGAGAGGAGTAGGGCTATCAGATGTTTATTTGGATTCTTCTAGATATGCCTCCCTCTATCACACAGGAATATTTTTCAAAATATGAGGAATTTCTTGGATCCTTGGACATCCTACCATCCACTCGCATCTTCTAAACACTGATTTAAACCAGCCACTGTTTGCATGGACTTTGGCAAGTTTGTACAGTGCATGTGCTCTTTACCTGCATGTCCTGGAAATAGTAAGTCCAGCATTTCCTGGTAGCATTTTTACTGTGCATGTCCTACTTAATCAGTTGAGATTTTTCAGTGTGATGCATGGGAAGCTTGAGAACACTGTCAGGAGGAGTGCAACCATTTGAATGAGTAAAAGAAGCTCCATTCTTCAAGGAAAGCCCTTTTTCATATTTCTGTTTTTGAGAGAATAAACATGCTCTGAAAAGGTACTTTCTGAATTCAAGGAAATCCCTTAAAATGGGGAATATTATTATGCTATTCATACCTCTAGAAATATTATAAGCCTTCATTATCTCAATTTAATTAAGTACTAAGTACTAAATTCCTGCTGCAGGGAAAATAAATACTAGCTTATTCTACATTTCAGATGTAGAAAATCTAATTGTGGAGTTATCAAGATGAGCAATAGAACACCAAGTGTTTCCTGCCAATATCCCCATCCAGTTTTACAGACCTTTTTTAGGTTGCTGGTCTGAAGTTTCCACAAGCTATCAAACTTCAAGGTCTTCCCAGAGATAACAAAACCAGCATTTCATACTCTGCTGTGCTTTGGATTACAACAGAGTGAAGAATTATTAAGCAAAGCTAGAATAGCAACAACAGACGCATTAGCTGGATCAGAGAGGATATACATAGATACTAAATTAAAATATCTCACTGTGGTTCTATGTCCTTTGATTATTTACTCTTAAATCTCCTAGTGCAATGAAAATTATCCAAGCAAAAACCAAAGATAAATGTAAAATAAGTACAAAAGCAGCTGCTGCTAAGTAGTTAATGTAGACTTAGACTAGCCTTCAAACTCCTTCACAGCTTATCCTGAAAGGAACAAAACATTTCATCTTTCAGAGGCAGAAACTAGGCCTGTGATGTTATCTTCCTAGTGGTACAGCTTTGAACTGTGACATTTATTCTGGCTTCCACATTCATTCCTATTCCAGGCTTCATTCATATTTGCAGATATTCTTTTGTCGCTGTTATTCAGCTTTTTCCTTGAGGCTTTCATTTCCCCCATAGAAAAGTGTTTTTATGAAATTTGTCCATTGAATTTCATGATCACTTCTGAAAGCAAAGAGCACTTTCTGATAACTTTATCTCTGCCACAAAGAGGATGTGTTAACAGAAGGGATCTGACCAACGCAGATTCAAACATTAAAGAAATTCTCACTGGCTGAGTGATACTATGTATACGGAATCATTTGAGGAAATAAAGGTGAATGTTTGAGGTGATATTTCATCCCATGTAACCTCAAAGCTTTTCTAAGGATTTTAATGGAGCCTGGGTTCTGCCCCTTTCTTTTACTTATTTACTGAAAAGATAGCTAACTGATAAAGATACAAGTAACTATTCCTTTCCTTCAACATAGTAAGTGAGCAGAGAGCACCAGATAGGGGAACAGCACAGACATAGGCAGGATAAAACTATCAAGTGACTGTGAACATAGTTTGATTGATAAACTGGGATCATTTGAGTTGCTGAGGGTTACAGAGGAGGAGCAGTGGGCCATGTAAGTGCAACACATCTGCAGACCTACTCTGAATCTGAGTGCAGAAGAGAGATCTCTGGGCAGAATGGGCGCAGTTCAGAGGAGACTGAAGAGGTGTATTTTAGCAATGCTACTTCATGAAAATGATAACTTATTTACTGAGAAAAATCATAGGAGTTTAGATGAAGGGTCACGTCCCCTCAACTCTCCTTTTCCCTAAAATGTATCCAGCTGCTGCTGCTTGCCTTCACTGAATCATCCTGTGCAAGAACCCACTTATTTTATCAATTTCCCCTTCTTTTTTCCTAGTCGTATTCCCGATGATTGGTTCCTGTGTTTTTCCATGAATATGAGTCTGTGAAGAAATAAAAATCTTAAAACCTGTCATGCCCTTCATCCTTCCCAGAAGAATTGATTCCTCTGCACTGCCATAGGAGAGGAAGTAGGGGACTCAAAGGAGAGCACAGAGCTAGAAAAAGTGTGGAAGATCTTAGAGTGGTGTAGCATTTAAAGGCAATTGCTGAATTCCCACTGAGTTGTGCACGGCTAAACAATGCAGTGTCTAATTGTTGGATTAGTCTTTCCTTTATTCTAAGTAATTAAAAGGTATCAAGCTAGTAAGGAAAAAAAACACCCAAAACTGTACTTAATGAAGGGAAATTATTGAAACAATTCCAAAAGACAGAGAGCCTGTAAGAGTAGACTGAAAACTTAGAATTGATTTTCATTTTGTTAATTCATTTTCATTTTCTGAGCTGTCCGCTTACCACAATAAACACAACAGGACTTTTTACAGCCCCTATTTATCCCACTTTTGCACCTTTCAGGTCTTTTCCACGGCAGCATCACACCAGTCCCTCAAAACAATTAGCAGTAACTTGGTGTGTTACCTGACTCAGCATCTCATGACAATTGGCATATTGAAGAGAACACCCAGCACATTACTGCTCTGGGTAGTGTTCTGCAGCCTTTTGTTCAGGTTGGTGTTTCTACATTCTTGGTACAAGAAAATTACTGAGGAGTAGAAATTTTGTTAAAGACTTATTTTTATTATAGGATTTCTTCCATTTACTGATTTCTGGAGGATTTACTTTTCCTGGATGAAAAGTAACATTATATTTCAGTTAAAGAGTCTATTACAGGAGCAAATCAGGAAACAAATTCCAGGCACAGCAGCCTGTGATGCTTTTTTTTTTTTTTGGGGGGGGATGCTGATCTACGCCAGCTTTTTAGCCAACACAGATTAGTCTCTCTTTCCCAGTTTTGCTGTACAGGCTGGCACACTGATTCCCCTGCTTCTCTCTCTTCCACACCTACTCCAGCCATCCTTATGAGAGGAGGAACAACAGTCTGGAGTTAGGTGCCTGTTCCACCACACACCAGTGCATGGTCAGAGGAGAGACTAGACAAAGCAGAGCATCAGGTATCCAGCATAGCTCCCAGCCAGGACATGAAATCCTACCTCGTGTTCTGCAGTGACTGTAATTTTAGTTATCTGTATTAAAGCACATCTGAAAAAAATTACAAGAAATTACAGTGATCCTTTTTTATATAAAAGGATAAATAGAGCATTTTATTAATACTTTTTTTGCAGCAACAAAAGTGACACAGTCCACATCTTTTTCATTAAACACAGCAAAAGCTATGGTCACATTTTACATCACTTTGAGGCACAAAGCAAAATACTTTTTTCTTAAGGTCAAGGTATGATTTGCATTAAAAAAAAGGAGAAGAAACAATCCTCAAGTTGTATATTCCAGTAGCAGGGTTTCCAATCACTAGCACAATACAATGAACAGACCAAGAATCCAGAATGGATTATTACATACAATAATAATCATTTGATTGAATTAAGAAATGGATCATTGTTGTCATTTTAGAGTATTAAGAAGTGGTCTGGTGTTACTAACTTCAGTTGGTTCCATTTGGTTTAATTCCAACAACCCCAAATATATACAACAAGCTAAATGAAGGTTACTATATAGTCTAGAAGGTTATGCACTTCATAATGCATTGCACTTATTGCTTGGTACACTAATGTTGCAGTCACTGTTCAGTTATGCTAAAAAGACAAGCATGATGCTTGTTGGCTTCTTTCAACCCAACACTAGTTATTTACCACTTTGGTTTAATGTGAGTTTATATGTTACTCGTATTCAGTGTCCATTATTATTAGGCTTAATGGAGAGACAGGTACATTTTCTTTTATTTCAGGGATTTCTAAAATAGCAACATTTTCTATAATTACAGTATTTTCAATAAACATATCTATGTATACAATTGTGGCATGATGTGTAAAAATATGAAAGCTATTAAAGGAAGCATAAGGGTTAAATTATTCTCTTTTTCCTCTATTGGCTTCAAAATATTCTGCAAAACAAATACATCCTTTTTATAGGGCTACTTGCTCATAGTACATTTCTCTTTGGAATTTTGTAAAAGACTATATCTTTTTCTAAGTTATATTGGTTTTTTTTTTATCTCTCTAAAGACACCAGTACAAAGTTGGAATATACTGCAAAGAATAGAATAATAAAGCTTGTTTTGTGATAAAGGGATGTGACAGACTTAACATTATATATTATTTTTCAGTTAGTTGGTAAATGCAGGGAAGAACATGGCAATGCCTATCACTTCATAAAATTCTGTTAAGAATAGAAATAAGAATTTGTGCCCAAACATTCAGTATAAAACTCCTAAATAATTCCTTTCTTCATCACAGAGTAGCCTGCAGCATGTAATCACAATAAACATACAATATGCCCTATTTGTTCTTTAGGCTTGATACAATCACCATTAAGGGAACTGGATCAATCCAATGTAAATGCCTAGGACTCAAACTTTCTTCTTCAAGAAAGCTCTTAGACTAAATACACAATTCCTACATTGCACTGAGTAAATGTGTGTATTTAGCACAATCTCTTTCAATACAGTGTAACAAATATATAAGTGCATTTTTAATGATCAAGTAATTTTGGCTTTCTAAAAAGAGCATTAGATGTGCCAACTTGGTTGCTTAGTTGTGCTTTAGTCCTTAGTTATGAGTTTTAGCTCTTGTATACTGTATCTAATTGCCTCTATGGTTTTGACCAGTAAACCCTTAAAACTCTAATGTTTATAGAACAAATATAACCTAATGAAAGTGATGACGTCACAACTCATACAAATTGCACTTTGTTGTATTTTTTTACAGTAAGACCTTCCTGTCTGATATGTGTTTACATATTTATACCACATTTTATTTCTGTGTGCAAACAATCACAATGAATTTAATCACAAACACTACAAAATATACCCAATATTTAGGTTTGTTATGAATAATCTCCTTCCTTGTAGGTGTATGAGTCTTGTACTTCCTCTTGTACAAATTCCTCTTTTTTCTCCCAACCATTAGGCCAGCCACCGTTGACCTGGGTTGTAGCACCATAAGACTTGGTGGTACCATAATTTACATAATTCTGAGTAATGTCCCCTGTCTCTTCAGCAAGTTCATCTTCATGAATAAAGCCACATTTCTCTTCACTTGTCTGCTCAGGGTCCGCCCATGGTTGTTTCTCTCCTGAAGCAAATATGCCATAGAAGATAACACCCCCATAATGAACTAAAGCAGCAATGAGGAAGACGTACTGCCACTCTTCGCGTGTCTGTAAAGAAGAGATTTGTTAAATCAGACTAGTACATAGACCTATCTAACTCCTCTGAGCTGAAAGATTTAAATCAGGGATTGAGGCTGCAAGTCAGCACAGCTAAAACATTTGTGTCCAGTTTCTAATTATTTATATCCATCTTTTTTGAAAAATCACTATTCATTAGCCTACAAAAGCAGTGACCTGGTGAGCATATAATGGAGCATGCTTCAAATTTACAAGTTCCTGGATACTATTCCCTGAGGTTCCAGGCTCTAATATGGATACCCTGGCAACCTGTACTATTGAAAGGTATTTTTCTTGAAGCTAATAGTATTAAACTAGAAGATATGAAAATGGTATCACCGTTTACCTTGTTCTTTGTCATTGCTCCGACAATTATAGGGCAAACCATTCCAGACAAGGTCCCGACTCCATTAGAAATTCCCATTAAGATGCTGGCATACCTCGGGGCAATGTCTAAATGGTTGACATTGAATCCTGCAATACAAAGGTCAGAAAATATCCATACTCAAAGCAGAGCATTACTTCAGTTCTGAAAAGTAATGCTATCACTTGGCAATTTTAATATAACGTATTTGGGCTGTTTAATTACCTTTTTTTTCCTGAAAAAATGTTGGTTAAATATTCCTAGAGAGACTCTGGGTTCCTAATTTCTTTAAAAATATATTTTAAGAGGATACCAAATGTATATTCTTCCCAGAGTTGCAGTAGTGACTGTGTGGAGTAGAGAACCCAGAAGGTATTTAGACAGGGAGAAAGTTCAGATTTCACAATGTCATTCATGGCCATTTCATGCTGTAAATAACATTTCATGTCTTCCTCCAGCCTGTACCACTTTCCTTTCCTGTTGCCCACATTTTTCTTTTTGTCAGGCAAACCAGGAGAAGGGAGCTCCCTTCTGTGCTTGAGTGGTAATCGATAATGCTTTTATAGTGGTATCTACAAATGCTTTATTAATTACTTTTATCACTGTTTTGTTTGTTGTCTTGAATTTCCAGCAGCTTAATTCTGTTGAAATCTATACAGTAATTAGAAAATCTGAAGGGAAAAAGAAACAAACCATGCTTCTCTGAAGTGACAGAACTCATTATGCCCAAAATAAGCACTGAAGTAAGTGGCAAATCTTTGGAACCAGAAAGATAATAAAAAGGAAAAGAAAGGCAGCATGATATGGATAACTGTTAAAGAAAGTGCAATACACTTTTCAAGCTATACACAACAGGCATAATACCATGCAGAATAAGTGGGATTTAGGACAGATTTGATTAAGTAGAGTTTAGATGTTTGGCACAGAAGAAAAGAGAGCATGTATTAGGCATAAGGAACCAGCATGGAAGAGGATGCTAAGATCACAGTAGGAAAACAAAGGACAGCCAAGTGACTTGTGTTTGGTACAGGCAAAGGCAAAGGGATGATATATCAGAAGGAAAGGGCAAGAGATTAATTTTAAATCAGAAAAAAAAAAAGCTACTAATTGGGTCCCAAAATAATAAAATAACACAACACTAACAAACCATTAACTAATATACATCAAAAAAAAAGTTAAAGGCCTATATTTAAACAAAAATGTTTACATTTAGGTAGCATTGTATAATATCAATCCATTTATGTTATTTGTTTGATTTCATAAAAATCTAGGGTGTATATTAGCACCTTAATGAAAAGGCAAACTCATTAGCTGCAGTGAATATGGAAAAGATTGATGGTTTTGAACAACAATAATCTAATGTAAAAGATGTGGTACTGATTGTACTTTCCTTTGTAATGATCATAAATAGTGCCATTTGGAATTCTGTGGTTTGTTTAAATTATTATCAGTGAGTAAATACCAAATTAGATGTTCTATCTTCTGAGGTAAAATAATTTACTAATAACAGCAATATAATCTTACCAGATATGGCAAATCCACTGAAGCCTACAGCAAGCACTAAGAATGAAATAGCCACTCCTTTACTGTGAGAGTACCCCACCACGAGAAGAAGTGTTGCTTCCATACCAAAACCTGGGAAAATCATAAAGAAAACAAAGCACTGGATATAATTCCCTCTCAAATATTGCAGGCCTTAGGATATGGTAATATTTCATAGGAAGACAGAGGCAAAACATTAGTTCAGAGTGGAATATAATCAGTTTTTTCTTTCATCCCTAAAAATGTTCTTGCTATCTCAAATAATCCTTAATTTATTATTCACATACTAATTTATTGGTACTTCCTATCATTTTGGAGATGAACAGAAATAACTGTGATTTGCTTGTGTCCTTCCAGCCAGCCCTGATAGGAATATACACCTAACCTGCCCTTATCACAGCCAGGATTTTCACCTCATGGGACTTTAACCTCTCAGAAGTCAGGGGTGGAATCTCAGGTAGCAGTCTGGGCTGTCTTAGTGCAAAGGGTGTTTAGATGAGGAGCTAAGGGTAAGCAAATGACCTGCTAAAATCTCATGTTTCTTTAAGAATCTAAACACTTTTTCAAATGCCAGACATCTATAGTGGAACTGGGAATAGGAGCAACTGTGTTTACTTTTATTTAGTAACCACATCTACAAATGCACAAAGTTCATGAACTCATGCGGTTTGTTTCTGTATACAGCATACTGTATAGATATTGAATCTGTATGAGAAGCTTTGTAAGCAAATAGGAAGTCTTACCTCCACAGTTCATTATCTTCCTCACGGTAGTGGTTGAAAGAATCTGCTTGCTTCTCAAAAAGTCTGCAATTTGTCCCCCAATAGGAACAATAATTGTCATCACTAAATGCGGCACAGCAGATAGGATACCCACCTAAAATAATCATTAGAATTAACAGAGTTTAAAGCATAAGAAAATATTGATCATTTGCTGAAGCAGTCAGCAACTAATGATTTTTTCTCTTCAACTTCAGGCTAAACCAAAATTCTTAACTTGGTTTATTAAATGAACAAAACCGGTGACCTTAAGTTATAGTTGTGTTTTGCGAAGGACAGAGTCTTTAAGAACCCCCGGATGCCATGAGACTTTTTGTTTTAGATTGTTTTCACAGTTTATGTTTAAGCTAATGGCTTTTCCCCTGACTTACAGACCCTCTGCCCTTTCTTTTTAGAAAATTGATGATCAATTGTGTTGAACTGAATGGCCACATTTCTGTTGGTTATATGTTTGGTGCAGCATTGCCCACAAACCTAACATGTCTTGGCAGGTTCCTTGTGAATCATCCTCAGATGTAGCATGGCCTTTTGCCTTTGATTTCTGACCACCCCTGAACTTTCAAATTTCATGTGGACAAAAGATATCTCCGAGAAACTCTGAACATAGTGAAAGAGAACATGCTAAATATCCATTGACAATATTCAACACATACCACCTAAGTAAGACATAGTAATTTTGTGATGACTGTTCCAAGCTATAATAATATATTGGAAGACCCTTCCTTCAAAGCAGGATAGGTCATCCATAAGAATGGCATGAACTGCCACCTTCTATCTCCTGTCAACAGAACTGCCTTTGTTTAGTACATGATGCAATTTGTCCTAATGGGGAATTCTGATTATTCTGTGTATCTGAAAGAGTGCTTAAGCACAGGGAGGGTTGTTTAATTCCTGTCTGAGCAGTCTGTCAGCTGGCCTGGTGTCTGACTTGAGTTACAAGCAGACAGAATCTGTGAGAACAAAAAGAACAGAAGTTTTCTCTACTCTTCAGTTAAAGTTGTGAAACTGTGTATTTCACTGCAGTTTATACAAGTAGCAACTATGTTGTGACCCCTAGCTTCATGGTAGTAGATATTTCTCCCAATAACACAGGTATTAACTAGGAGGTAACTATAGTATTGCAGTTACTCCTCTGAGGTGTTCCTTATTAAATGCTAACTATTCATTTCTGAGCATCCATATCCAAAACTGACCTGCTGTTGTTGTTTACAAAGATACACATTTCTTTGAATACACTCTGAGAAAAATCTTCTAGAACAAAATGATCAGATTAATTCAATAGAGCATGACCATTCTTATTGAATGCATAACAGATGATGTTTCAAGCATGGTAAAGTTTCTTAATAGAAGCCCAGCTAAATGTAGAAGCCCATCTTTAAATGCAAGATGACATTACTCCATAATACAGCAACACTTTGGAAGCTACTCATCCAGTTGTCACACCTCAATTTAGGGTGACAATACCTGAGTGAACAATAGCAAAACAATACAGGTCTCTCAAAAGCACAAGCCCCCAGCACTTTCACAAGCAGGCAGTCTGTACTAGTAGAAAGCTTACTATGACACTGAAGGCCTGTTTGCATGTATCCCTATTGACATTCAAGTCTGATCCAAAATTCATATGAATTATGTGGAACCTTAGATGCTCCCTATGCCTCATATTATGTCACCGTCTTTTTCATTTCCTAAGTAAAAAAGGGGGAGCAGTTCTCACCACATTAAAGGGACATATAGTAAGATGAAAAACTACTCTTCCTCCTAAAACTGCTTGGTCCTGCTTTGTAAAAGGCACCTGGAAAAATTAAATCACTTGTCAGTGCTTTCTTTACAGCTTCGATGGGATCCTGCATGCCCTGGCGTGTCAGGGACAGAAGCCTAATTGCTCTCTCTATACTTTTCTAATACCATGCACAATCAGGTTTCAAGCACCTAACTGAAAATCTGGTTGCAACGTGGCCCCAGGCAGATCATCACTAAATCTCACCCTGCTTTCACCTTCTCCATTCAATCCCTTGCCACTGTTTCTGCACTTCCAAGTGCTGCTCAAGGGAACAATATCTGGGAGGGATAAGATTTGAGGCTTGTAAACCCATGATAAAGACAGAACACTTTTCCTTCCTCCTATTAAATACGAGAAAAGTAGCTCTGATACTGACTTAGCTTTACATTATTTTTTACATACCTTGCTTATTTCAAATCCAAACACTTCCTCAAAGTAAGCAGGCTGGCTAATAAGCAGCAAGTAAAAAGTCCAGCTTCTACAGAAATTTGCAACAATTATTGCATAGACTGGCATAGATGTAAAAAATTTTCTCCATGGAGTTTTGTATTTCTGAAACACAGAAGAGGGGATCCATTCACCATTTTGATCACTATCAACCATTTGTCTTCCCTTTTCCTATATGGTATTTTTATCTATACTGCAAGAAGCTTATATATGCAGAGTTCTATATATTTGGATCTATATGACTTCAATTATCAAGCACATGCATCCATACTTGGATGATCATGATTTAATGTAAAAACACAAGCAAGTGAGAATTACTAAAAAATGTACAAGTGGAGAAACTCAGTGATATTTTGCTGTATCACAGCCCTCATGTAAATGCCATTATCTCCATTATGTAAACACAGACATACTAAGTCCAAAATGATAATATGTCTTTAAAAAACGATGTTGCTGTATCTAAATCAACAGTCAGATTTTACACTGCAAGCCCACAATTTCATCCAGACTTCTTTTAAGCATGTCCTTGCATTTACATATTAATAAAATATTCTGAATAATAATTTTTTCTATCAAGTCTCAGCTGAAACTGCTTGGTCAAGGTATTTTTGTTTGTTTTATTGTATTTTTAACATTAATTGCATAATGGATAAAAAAAGACAGATGGACAGAACTACAGTCCTGCTGAGTCCCAGCACCTCTCTGTGAGCCAAGGGTTCTGCCCATCTGTGTTAATACAGGATCCAGACCCAGATAAGTGTTTGACAATCACTTCAGCAAGGTTCCAGGCTGAATTTAGTCTACTATTGATTTGAATTCTGGCTTTTCTTCCCAGAAAACTAGTCCATAAATGGATATATGCAATAACTTGTATGCCTATTAAATTACACTAAAGTGAGACCTAAAGATTAACTGTGCCTTTCTTAATGAGAAGCCAGCCAGAAAAGCTAACCTGATCCTATGGAGGAATTCAGCCTAAATATTTTAGAAATAACTGAATTATTGATACAAATGCTTCCAGAAAATGTTTAATTAAAAAAAAACACAATAAAAAATAGGCAGATATTATCCAGCTCAAGTTAGAGTTATGTGGACATCCTTTGAAGTATCTCAGTATCTCATTTCATGTCACATTTTGAAAAGCACTTGTAGGTATAAGAAACCATGAACACTGCTGAATGCTATTAGCAATCCAGACGCTTCTTCAAGAACTCCTAAAAATGTCAGCTATTAAGAAATGTAATATGTCTAGTTCCCTATCTAGTGTGGATCAAAGCTTTTTAAGAAAAGAAAAATGGTTTATTCCTAAATTCAATCAAGAATCAGTGTTCTGACCAATTAGAAAGCATAATGAAGAGTGCAACTTGCAGTTTTTCTTGCAAATGAAACAGAGAATAGATAGGATTTGCTTTGTTAGAAGTTCTGAAGACTTAAAGAGGCAGTGAGTAGTGCTTTTCCTCCAGTTTACTTTTAGGAAGAAGAAATCCTTCCAGAAAGGATTATACAGGAAGGAAATTAGCATCTTGAACTCAAGAAATTATAAAAGTTGCAATAAAACTGCAATTTCAAATGCAACTGTAGCTCTTTTTTATACTTTGAAGTAGCAAAACAGGCAGAAATTCCATGAGTGATCTGCTGGAAGAACTGGAACCTGTATTCTGTTTGTTCAGAAGCAATATTCACCCAGAAATTCATCAGTAGATTTCAGATCTCTACTCCTAGAAAATCAATTGTTCGAGACATTATTTTCTTCCTTAAAGAAGAAGGCTGTTTGATTTTTTTGTCTGTTTCTTTCTATTGGTTTTAGGGAGTTTTATTACTGTCTGATAGGAATCAAGTGTGTGAGTAATATTCTTACTTCCATTGCACCTAGAAGATTGGCACTCTCTCCAATGCTTTCTTCTATGTATCTCCTTTCTTCATCTGTAATCGTAGGATGCATTGCAGGACTCTCATATGAAACCAAAAGCCAAAACATGTACCAGACTATACCAAAGCTCCCTTTGAAATGAAAAGAAAGACTTTAAAAAGAAATGAACAGGAGAGCAGGAAACAAGGGGGGAAAAATCTGTGATATGTGAATAAATATAACAAATTTAAATGGCAGGTTTTGTTACTGCTTGTTTTGGTTTAACTTAGTCGTAAATTAGACAAAGCATGTAGCCTGCTTGTTTTCCCCCCACACCTGTCCTTCCCCCCACCCCCCCCAGTCCCGGAGGGATGGGGAGGAGAATCGAAAGAATGCAACTCCCACGGGTTG
>WYDI02018075.1:0-46042 GCA_009867235.2 Psittacus erithacus
GATTTTGCCAGGCACAGAGGGGAGACTGACTGGTCTGTAATTCCCCATGTCATCCATTTTCCCCTTCTTGAAAATGGCGGGTTTATTTCTCTTTATCCAGTCATCAGGAACTTCACCTGACTGACATGATTTTTCAAATATGATAGACAGTGACTTAGCAACTTCCTTTGACAGATCCTTCAGGACCCGCAGATGAATTTCATCAGGTCCCATGGACTTGTGCACTTTCAGATTCTTAAGACGATCTTGGACCAGATCCTTTCCTACAGTGGGTCTAAGGTCTTCATTCTCACAGTCCCTGCATCTGCCTTCCAAGACTTGGGTGGTGTGGTCAGAACACTTGCCAGTGAAGACTGAGGCAAAAAAGTCATTAAAAACCTCAGCCTTCTCCAAATCCTGGGTAGCCAGTTCTCCTGACAGCTTCCAGAGGGGGCCCACATTGTCCCTAGTCTGTCTTTAATTTGCAATGTAGCTATACTGTCCCTTCCTGTTATCATTCACATCCCTAGCCAAGTTTAATTTTAACTGGGCCTTACCTCTCCTAACCTGTTCCCTAGCTTCCTGGACAACATCCCTATACTCTTCCCAGGCCACCTCTTCTTGCTTCCACCTTTTATAATCCTCTTTTTTCTTTCAGAGTTTCCTCAGCAGCTCTTTATCCATCCAAGGAGGTCTCCTGGCCCTACTGCTGCACTTCCTTCTAGTTGGGATGCAACACTCCTGAGCTTGTAGCAGGTGATCCTTGAATATCAACCAACAGTCTTGGTGCCCCCCTGCCCTCTAGGGCTATATCCCATGGAACCTTACTAAGCAGGTTCCTGAAGAGGCCAAAGTCTGCTCTCTTGAAGTCCACAGCAGTGAGCTTGCTGCATGCTCTCCTCACTGCCCTGAGGATCTCGAACTCGACCATCTCATGATCGCTACAACCAAGGCTGCCCTGGAGCGTCACATTTTCAACCAGCCCTTCCCTGTTGGTGAGCATGAGATCAAGCATGGCACCTTTCCTTGTCGGCTCCTCTATTACTTGCAGAAGGAAGTTGTCTTCCACACAATCGAGGTACCTCCTCGATTGCTTGTGGCGGGCAGAACCCTAATATTGGGGTGATTGAAATCCCCCATGAGAACAAGGGCCTGTGAGAATGAGGCTGTTCCTATCTGCCTATAGAGTGCTTCATCCACAGAGTCCTCTTGATCAGGCAGTCTATAACAGATCCCCACAATAATGTCTCCCGTTGCTGTTCTCCATTTAACCCTGACCCACAAACTCTCTATTTTCTGGTCATCTGTCCCCAAACAGAATTCCATACTCTCCAGCCTATCCCTAACATAAATAGCAACTTCCCCTCCCTGCCTACCGGGCCTGTCTTTTCTAAAGAGCCTGTAACCTTCCATTCCAACACTCCAGTCATAGGAGCCATCCCACCATGTTTCTGTGATGCCTATTATATCATACGCCCATAGACGTGCACACATGTCTAATTCCTCTTGTTTGTTCCCCACGCCACGGCCGTTTGCATAGAGACATCTGAGCCAAGCTCCAGATGAAGCTGGCTCATTGGCTGGAGCAGCTGGAATACCTCTACATTGCTCTAAGCATTTATTATAGGTGCTGGTAACTGACTGGGTGTGTTGGGATGAAATGATGTCTCCCTCCCCCAACACATCTAGTTTAAATTTTCCTTGACCAGTCTGGCAAGCCTCCTACCAAAACTGCTCTTCCCCTTCATTGTCAGACCAGCTCCACCATCCCCCAGTAAACCTGGCCTACTAAATTGTGTCCCATGTTCTAGATACGCATTCCCCTGGCTATGACACCACCCTTCTAACCATTTATTAACCTGGCCAATTCTCCTAGCCTTTTTAAGGTCCTCCCTTTTATCCTGGAGAATTGATGAAAAGACAATCTGAGCTCCAGAGCCCTTTACCCACCTCTCCCAGGGCTCTTTAGTCCTTCTTTATGTTCTCTGGGCTACTGCTACCTATATCACTAGCACCCACATAGATCACTAGAAGTGGGTAATAGTCAGTGGGACTTACTAGAGCAGGCAGCCTCTCTGCAACATCCCTGATTCGTGCCCCTGGTTGGCAACACACCTCCCTTGAGACCGGGTCAGGCAGACAGATGGGTGCCTCTGTTCCTTTCAAAGTAGAGTCCTCTACTACTATGACCCGCTGGTTTTTCCTGGCAGCACCACTAGAGATCTTCTTTAGCAGCACATCAGCCAGTTGTTTCTGGTGCAAGGGTGTTTCCTCATTAGCCCTCTGCAGAACAGCAAAGCGGCTCTGGGTGGGGACAACAGATTTAGGAGGAAGCCCCTTGCTTTTAATTGTCCTCTTCCTCCTTTTTTTGTTGTTTTTTTTTTTGTTACTATTTCCCAGCTTCCTGAGTTAGCGGCCTCCTTCTTCCCTCCATGAGCTACAGTGGATGCTTGAGGCCCCTGCACAGTTTAGGCCTGGAGCAAGCAGCGCTGCTTCCTCTCAGCTTCCCTGACATCTTTCAGCCTATTGAGAGCGTTCCGCAGCTCAGCCCCTGCTGCAGGAGGACCTCCACCAGGCAGCACTGAGTGCAGCCCTGCCCGTTGTGCACCCTCCCCTCACAAGATCAGTGCAGGCACTTTCTGCACCCCGACCTCTGCACTACAGCCTCCCCTCTCATTGACTCTGTCTGGCGCCGGCGCTGGCAACCACCTGGGCAGCCAGAGCAGAACCCCCACACCGGGCCCCAGACCACCCAGCTCCCCTGCCCAGGCAAACTGCTCCACCCGCCCTGTTCCCTCCTCCTCTCATCACTCAACCCTCCCAGGGGCAGGTTTTCACCCAGTCAGGGCTGGTGCCGCTCCTTCTGGCTCCGCCCCTGTGAGTCAGCTGCTCTCCTCAGCTGAGCTGCCGGCTCCTGGGCAAGTCCTGCCGAGGGCTTGAGGCTCTCTCGGTGGCTCTCGGCGCTCTGAGTTGAGGCTCCTGCACGCTGAGCTTCTCCCTGCTCAGGTGTTGAAGGCGTCTTCTCTCGAGCTGCTCATCTCAGTAATTCAATTAAATATAGACTTTAATCTAGAAATTCTTCAAAAGCCTTAACTGTTTGTTTGTACCGTCTCCATTCCAGCTGTTAATACCTAAATAACTTCTTAAACCATATACAGCATCTCATCTCTGAGCATATAGCCCTCAGAGTCACTCTAAAATCCTTACAGGAGGTTGTAGTGAGGTGAGGGCTGGTCTCTTTTCCCAAGTAACAAACAATAGGACAAGAGGCAATGGCTTCAGGCTGCACCAGGGCAGATTTAGGGAGGGGAGGTTTAAATTGGATATTAGGAAAAATTTCTTCACAGAGAGGTTGATCGGGCATTGGAACATGTTGTCCAGGGAAGTGGTGGCATCACTATCCTTGGAATTGTTCAAAAAACATGTATATGAGGCCCTCAGTGTCATGGTTTAGTGGTGAACTTGGCAGTTCTGGGGTAAAGGTTGGACTTGATGGTCCTCAAGTTCTTTTCCAACCTAGCTGATTCTATAATTCTATGATTATTTTCATGTGATTTTAATACAGTCCTTTTGTGATACAGAATGCTAAGTTTGATCTAATCAATGTAACTTAAATGGAATATTTATGGATTTTATTTATTTATTTATTTTATAAATACAAAGTGACAGTGATTTGGAAGGACAAAAATGTGTCTAATGTATTCAAGTTCAGACAAATGTCATGTACTTGCAGCAGAATATTTTCTATAGCCAGTGTAATTTCAAAGGTTAATATTTACAGGGCTCCAGCTACTTTAACAAGGACAGTGGGCTCAAGAGCAAATTCTGAAAGTTTGCTGATGATGGAGTCCTCTGGAGGAATGCCATCCAGAGGGACCTTGACAGGCTCGAGAGGTGGGCACCTGCAAACATGAATTTCAGTAAGGCTAAGTGCAATGTCCTGCATGTAGATCAAGGCAGTCCCAAGCACAAATTCAGGTTGGGTGGAGAACGGATTGAGAGAAGCCCTGAGGAGAAAGACTTGGCATTGCTGATTGATTTGAAGCTCATGAGCCAGCTGTGTGCACTTGCAACCCAGAAAGCCAGCCATATGCTGGGCTGCATCAAAAGGAGCATGACTAGCAGGTAGAGGAAGGTGGTTTATCCCCTCTATTCCATTCTGGTGAGACAACAGCTGGAGTATTACATCCAGCTCTGGGGCTGCCAACATAAGAACAACATGGTAGATTTAGATTAGGAAGAAGTTCTTGTGAGGGTGTTGAGGCAGTAGTACATGTTGCTCAGAAAAGCTGCATGGGGGGAAACTGTGGATGCTCCAACTCTGCAAGGCCAGGTTGGGTGAGACTTTGAGCAATGTGGTCTAGTAAAAGTACTCCTGCCTATGGTAGGGGGGATTGAACTAGATGAACTTTAAGGTCAGTTTCAACTCAAACTGTTCTATTATTCCATTCTATGGTTGTGTGATTACCATGGATTGCAGCTCTTATTAAAGTCAGTGGATCTTAAGCACATTATACAAGCATAGAAGTTCACCCAGTTTGTTTCTGCATTTCTTTGACAAAAGAAACCTTTCAAATTAAAGGAAAAAGAAACTTGTTAGTAATTTATTTAAAAAAAAAAAAACAAAAAACAAAGAGAAAGAAAAAACCCACAATATCGCCAAACAACAAAACCCAAACCTATTTAGTTCTCTTGAGTGTAAAACACGTTTAAGGCCTACTTTAAAGCATGTTTGATAGCTTTATGAAAAACAATATGATTATTGTTTTCTGACACCTAAAAGGTGTTTTATACATTATGCTTTGTAGACCCAGCAGGGTTTTTCTTTTAAATAAAAGACTTTCTCTTTTTCCTTTTTTTTTAAACTTGTGTGATGTCATAGCTGAAAGCAATTAGTCAAAGAAATTTTAGCTGTGAAATTTAAATAAATACTGTGGTGAAAGAAATATCTTCAGTTTAGGTGTGCTGAATCAGATCTTAGTTGCTGCATCTGATCTTAGTTGAGCTCATAGCACAATAGCAAGATCCCTGTTACACTCAGCTATACTTGATATTGTTTATCTATATTTGTAGTTTATCAACAATTTGATTCACCAGCCTAAAAAAGTCTTTACGTAAGAAAGGACAGGGAAAAAAATACAATACATGGGTCAATAGATAATTAGCTGAGAAAGAACATCAAAGAAAAAAGGCTCTTTCATCTTTGCCTAGGACTGTATTACATGGGTTCATATTTAGAATTATTCCTATTTATAAGAGATTGTAAATCCTCATGAAATTTGAGAAGCCAAAAATATGCACTTCCCCATAGCTGCCATCTTGCACACTATTAGTTATTTCAAATAATTAATATAATATTTATATTTTGGTAAATTTATTACCATATCTTTATAGAAAATCAGGTTTGAAGCCAATTTTATTAAGCTTATGATAAAGCAGTTAAAAAAGATAAAAATATATTACCTTGTCTAATATGTAAGGGAAATTTATGCAGCCGCAAGCTGTCTGCAATAAATGTTAATTGATCACAATTTACATTTCTGGTCTTCTTGATAGAGACTCCTAGATGACTTGAAGATGGACAAAATACTGTAAGAATTCCTAGTTCCTGAAAGCCTTAACAGAAATTGCATAGCTTTATCCACTTTAAAGCAGGGACTAAGGCAAAGAGAGAAAGGAAACAAACAAAACAAAACATAAGAAATGTATTATTTATATTTACAGAATTTTAATAAAAACCTTTTGTGCTTGAATTTGAGATATATACATATCTTTATCTTTTTAAAGTGATGAGAATGTACCTTTATTACTGTGGTGCTAAAGTAGAGTTGGATGCAACATTTTCTGAAAGTAAAGTGCTGTATATCAAATGGCTACCTATTGTTATTATTTCAAATTATATAAAGTATTCATATACAGTATTACAGATTATTTTAAACTCAATTTAGTCAACATCAAATGTCAAAATGTCCTCCTTGGTGTACAGTTCTTGGTATCTCTGAAAGGCTGGAGATACCTGACATGACGAAGTACCTAGTTCATCACACACTCATACGCTCTCTTTTGCATCCACAACTGTAGAATAACACCAGTGATGATGGAATTACAGATATCATAGAATCATAGAATGGTTTGGGCTGGAAGGGACCTTAAACATTGTCTAGTCCCAACCCGCTTGCCATAGCCATATAATCACATCATACTCTTCCTTTTCTTCCTTTTCAGGAAGAAGAGTTCTTCCTTTTCAGCTCTAATTTACTCACTTTCCCCTTTAACTTTATTTTTTTTCTTTTAACTGATGCTATGTATTTTAGAGTATCTTTGTCAAACCTAGCTTTTTATGCCCATAGTGGGGGCTTGGAAGTAGATGATCTTAAGGTCCTTTCCAACTCTAACTATTCTATGATTCTACGATTCTATGCCTCAAGGTTCTCAAACTTTTAAAAGGAAACCAAATGATAGAAATAATAGTAATCTGAGCTTATCAAAAGTCTTGGGTTTCTTTGGGGTTTTTGTTTGTTTAAGATTTTCATAAGGATTACCACTCTAAAGCAATGTGATCAATTATATTTATTGCATAGTGAAACTAAATGTTACCTTTACCTTTTCCCATTTTGTATCTGTAGATTTCTTGCCAGCAACTATAATTTTATCTACCTCATATAAATTTTATTTTCTTCGTAAATACAAGTGAAAAGTACAGTACCTTGCTGCTCATTATCTGTACAAAGGCGGCAGATGGGATGTTTTCTTTCGTAAAACCTGGGAGAACAGTACACATGAAAAAGATCATCAGTGCAGATGAGGTGCAGATTCCCAGAGGAAACAATCATAAGAAACAGCAAGTCCCCATGTGCTTACTCTGGGATGCTAACAGGCACTGGTTCCAGCCACAGCAATCAGGTAACAAAAATCTTTCTGCCAAAAGTTAGGTGGGTGTAACTTCCCCAGAGGAGGATCTGATGGAAAACAAGAAGTCTGTTGGTTTTGCCATCAGGAAACAGCTGAAAATAAAGATCTGCATGAAATACCAACTTTGTCCAAGGGATAGACATGGTGCTATTAGCATTAATTTCACTCGCTTGGTATTTTTTTTTGAGTAACAAAAACCTCTCAGCTTGTGTAGTTTACATTTGCCCAGTGCAGCAGTGAGAAAGCCCCCACCATGCCTATAGCGTATCATGAGGTCCCTGTTCCCCTGGGCTGTGGCAGGATTATCATGTAAGGGACTTTTATCAGGTTGGGATGGCTGACCTCTTACCTGTTCTCATTACAAGGCCTCTCCCTGCAGCTGCAGGGAGAGTGGATTAAGAGCAGGGCTGAGAAGGACTTGGGGTGTTGGTTGATGAGGAACTCAGCATGACCACACAATGTAGCCCAGAAAGCCAACTGTATGCTGGGCTGCATCAAAAGGCGCATGACCAGCAGGTTGAGGGAGGGGATTCTCCCCTTTTACTCTACTCTCATGAGACCCCACCTGGAGTACTGAGTTCAGCTCTGGGGCAGCCAACATAAGAAGGACTTTGACCAGTTGCAGCGTATTCAGAGGAGGGCCATGAAGATGATTAGAGGGCTGGAGCACCTCTGCTATAAAGAAAGGCTGAAAAAGTTGGGCTTGTTCAGCCTAAAGAAGAGAATGCACTAGGGGTACATTAAAGCAGCCTTCCAGTACCTAAAGGAAGTCAACAGGAAATCTGGAGAGGAACTTTTTATGAGGGCATGTAGTGATAGGACAAGGGGAAATGGCTTTAAACTGAAAGAGGGGAGATTTAGATTAGATATCAGGAAAAAACTTTTTGCTGCAAGTGTATTGAGACTCTGGCACTGGCTGCCCGCAGAAGCCCCATCCCTGGAAGTGTTCAAGGCCAGGTTGGATGGGGTTTTTAGCACTGGTCTAGTGGCAGGGGCTTAGAACTTTTAGGTCTTTAATCTAAATCTGTATGGTCCCTTCCAACACAAACCATTCTATGATTCTGTGATTTTCCCTTGTTGATAGCCAGTCTGAGCAACCTTCAGCACCTTATCAGAAGGGCAAATCCCCTTTCGGAATGAACAATTTTATTATGCTCACACACAGTGTTTGGGCTCTCTCTCATTTGTAGTTATTCAAGTCATGTTACCAAGAGGAGTCCATGCAGATTCCTGAAAGTTCATTTTTCAGAACTGATGTAAAATTCAGTTGTTTCTTTACAATTAAGCAAAGAAACAGAGGCAACTAGTCTTGTGTTCCCATTAGTCATACTACTTCAGCAGCAAAGCGATCTGAGGTAAACTCCCTTCTTATGCTGACAGTTTTAACATCCATCTCTTTTATCTTATGAAAGAATGAGTTGATCTGCTCCTTATGTGCTATTTGGTGTGTAGTGGTCAGGGTAAAAGACAAATCAGCTGGTTGTTAAATTTGTCCCGCTCTGTAGAGAAGAATGTGAGAAGAATTTGAAAAAAGATAAAGAAAGAGAAAACAAACAAATATAAGCATGGGCTTGACAAGCAAGATATTTATGGCCTTTGCTTTAGAGCAGTTTGCAGAACCTGTAGTTCAAGGTACCATCCATCACAACTGGTCCTTGATCCTTTGAGGTAGTCAAGAGCAGCATATACAGTCAGGGGTTGTCTGTGCTCTCCTGGAAGCTTAGCAGGTGTCCTAGGAAAGGCAGGATGCCTCTCAGACTTTCTAGTAAGCAATTACTCATTATATACTTATGGTGCACAGCAGAAGATCTAAGTTGAAGTTAATGAGATTTCATCTCAATGTAAGCTTCAAAACTATATTGTACTTTCTAAAATGATGAATTGAAAAGGGACGTCCCAAGAGAGAAATTTTGAAAAGCGAAAATTGAAAAAAATCAAAAAAACCCTAACCCAACATATGAACATATAAACCTTTAGTTGAGTGGAAAAACTTCAGTGTTTTATAATTCAGACAGGAGTTTTTTTACTTGTTTAACTTGCCAACTGAATTTTAGGTTTTGCCTCATACACTGTGAATCTGTTGTTTCTCATGTGTGAATGGACTAACTTTTCTCCTAGCATGTGTTGACTTATTATTAGAGATCACACATACCTACATTTTTCTAAAGAGCAATGAGAAATTGTGACAGTTTTTGCCAATTTTCTTAAGATTTCAGTCTAGCAATTAAATATAGAGACTCATGTTCAACACAGCAATGACAATGGTTTTAAAGACTCTGGAAAAATGTGTCAAAGGGTGGTCTGTCCCAGCATCATTAAACATGAATCATCCTCAGGTGCCTACTCAAAGGTAATTAGTGGAATGCAATTAGCATCTCATTATATTATCCCATATGAAAAATCTTGGCTGTCTTCTGTCATATTCTAGCCAAAATGTGGTAGGAAGTACCCTGAATCTTAACGACACTCTTCTTTTGGCCAAACAAAACACATTCTAGCCTTCAGAAATGTGCTTATTTTCTTGTTGTTATCTGAAGAATCAATGGGTGATAGCAAGAATTCAAAGTGGTTAAATAAATAATTGCTAGAGTAAAGTAACAAGTACAGTCCTAGCAATGAGAGGGCAACATGAAGTCAGCCAGCAAAATGGAGACACACTTCACTGTAGATGTCACTGTGGATACAGACTGCAGTTATATGACTGCCTGGCTAAGGGAAGCCCTTTCTGTGAGGTAACTTGGTAGGCAGTGTGACATATACTAAAAATAAAATCAACCTAGTGAGTGTCAAATTGTTTATCATTAAATAAGATTATTTGATGGATTTGGGTAATTTTATCTAATGAACCAACCATGCTTTGATTTCTCACCTTGCTGAGACAGGCCGAAGGAATAGGAAATCAATTTGAAGGTAGTTTAGAAGAAATGAAAAAGGCAAGAAAATAAATAGATATGGTGGACAACAATGAGAAAAAGAAAAATACTGTAATAAAAAAAACTTTGATTATTTCCATTAAAATGAAGCCTTAAAGAACACAGTTTAATAAATGCTCTCTGCTTTGTATATATATAGGAAAACAAATACCATCCTGATAAAATGAAAACATTAATATATTCTCAGATAATGAAGAACTGCAATTCAATTCAAATGAAAATGAAACTATTTTCCCACAGACCTCCATTTAACTGTGTGTATGCCTATCTCCCCATTTCTAGAATCTGGCTTTGGTCACGAGTTGTCATTGCTTCTGGCTTGAGGATTTTTGGTTTTTGGGGGGAGTGTGCAGGGTGTGGTGTGTGTATGTGTGTGACAGATTTCATTTGCTACAAGTAACAACACTGAAAAAAATGTGGTATCACAATAACATCAATGCTTAAATTATGCAGTTATGAAATCAACATCATGCATACTCTATTTTATATAATTATAAATTTTAAATGGTATAATTTGGTAAAAGTGTTAATTTTCTTATAAATTTATGAACCAACATAAACCTAGAGTTTGTACACCAATAGCTTAGTTACCTCTTTCTGAATAAAAAAGAGACCTCTTCTCTTAAATGAGAGTTATCAGAATTAGCGCCAAATCTCACGTAGTCTTTTTTTAGATTAAAATCATAATATAAAATATATATTTTTATACCATCTTCCTCCTTTTGATTCATTTACAAGTTTCAGAATGTTGCTAAGCAATTTCGTGAAGCATTATAAGGGGTGTTTTATATCATTTCTATTTTTTAAATATAAGAAAGGGCAATTGTTATGAAAAATAAAGTGACACTGACTTGTTATATTTTAAATTGATTACATTTAACTGCATTTAATTTGCATAGTTAAAACAGGTTTTGCTTATTACAATAATGAATAACAAAAGGCTGTGTAACATACTTCAGTCATACCATGTATATGTAATTAAACCAGCTTAAGCATTTAAGTCCAAATTAAAGCTATTTGCTTTCAAAAGTAATTGTCTGTCTGATAGTAAGATGCAATGCAAATTTTACAAAATGTTATTTCCTGAATTGTTTCCCCAATATCTTGTTTTCAGATTACACTTTTTTTTTCTTTTTTTTTTTTTCTTTTTGAAGCTAGTATCTTCCTAATTTACCAATAACGCACAAAATAAATAAGCATGTGTGCATCTTTAAGATTATTGTACATGACCACCTGTTCTGTTTCTCAGTGCCCACTCAAAGACAAACTTAAGGCATAACACAAAAGGCACTAGAAAGATCATGATGTTGTTACAGATATACTATAGGTACTATTCATGATACATAAATATTATTAGATAAGTATGTGGCTTATATATGTCAAGGTCTTATTTTGGAAAACTTGTATGATGCATGAAAAATTAAGGAAATTACTTTCCTCCTTTTGCCATGTCCTTTTTGCTTATAAAATATTTATTTATTTTACTTTGTTCACTGGAAATTATTCTCAAATATAGAAACCTCCATGGACTTTGTGGCCTAATAGGCTATACTACCAGAACAATGGAAGTAGAATTTCAAAATCATTTCAAGATTTTTCAGGAACTCTAGTGCCATGTATATTGCTGACAATCCAATGAGAAAAATAACTGTTCTTTTAGCCCTTAGTCCAGTGCTTCCATTTCAAATCTGAGCTTGCTAGACTGGAAAGTCTTTTTGGACATGTTTTAACAACCTGAGGAAAATTGAAATATAATTTCTTCATGCATGGTCAAATCAAGTTTGAGGTGGTTCTTCACAAAAAGTACAAGTAAGGTCAAGCCTGATAGTTACCAGCACTGACAGAAGTTACTTTGGTCTGAACCCTTAAGAGCTATCTAGCCATCCAGCTTCAGAGAGTATCCTCTGCTGAGGACCAGCTGTTTCTGTATCTGGATAGTGGAGGGGGATGCTAGTGATACCAAAGGAAAGAATACGTAGTTCTATGGGTAGCTGTCTCTAGAAGACTCACAGGGTGGACAAATGAAGACTGCATGGCTGAAGAGGGAGCTTATAACATATCCTAGCAGTTAAGAGACAGCACATCATGGACCTGCTTGTTTTCTATTATGAAGATAAAAGTCTTTTCTCAATGGGTGTAGCAATTTCCATGTCTAGTTTTCATTACTTCCTCATATGGAAGTTCAAACAGCTCAGAAATGTTCTTCCTTTGGTTTGGTAAAGAATGCACATGTGTGGTTAGTTTCTTCTGTGGTGAACCTGAATTAGTCTTGTAAATGTTTTTATTTTTTTTCTTTAGGGTTTAATGCAAATGAAAAATAAATAGCAGATTTCCAATTGCACATATTGGATATGCTCTGACTTAATAGCATTAGCCTGGAAAATAATGTTATTAGCATTACGTAACGTCAGCATGTTTAAAGAGTGTGGCTCCAAGCTCCTGTGATTTTTTCATTATTAACGTTCTGGTAAAATAATTGTGTCTGGTAGCATATACTTCTCCTTTCAGCAAATGTTTTTGTGTGTTGGCTGAGATCAATTGCTCATAAATAGAGTAGCACATCACTATGAACCAGCTATAACCCAAGCTGCTGCGAGCTGTTAATGCTACAATGCCTGTAGGAGAATTAAAAGCCTCTGACAAGATTCTTCTTTGAGGACTTAAATAGTAATTTTTCCCACAGAGTGCCACTGGACCCTGGCAGAAACTGTCACTCAATTCCTTGACCTTTTTGGAGAGTTAAGTCAGGAGATAAATTTCAATGATGCCACCATCTCTATCTTCCTAACAACACTGAAAATCACCTCAGCTCTAAAATCCAGACTAAGGTTAAAAAAATAGGAAAATACTAAAATTTCTCTTTGAGCAGTTCAGGCGTAATTCTCTGCAGAGGCAATATCAACCATGCTGCATTTTCTGAGGATGATGCTATATGTGCTGAATATTCAGTTTTAGCTGTATCTTGAGTCCTGTAACACCTAAAAGAGCTCAGTTCTAGGTGTAAGTAAACAGGAGAACGATGTAGCTCAGTTTAAACTTCCCGAATCAAAGAAGTTAATTTTAGTAGAAATTCCACAATAGTCTTTCCTCCCCAGGTTTTTCTATAAAACATAAATTGTCCTATAATATCTAAACATATTTCATGTGGTCTGGAATGATAGGCATTTAAAACAATCTCATGAAAAACCCACTAATAGATTTGTAACAAAGATGTAGTTAGACACATAAAGCTAAATGGAGACTGAATCTTTGTTTAAATACAGATTGGCTGAGAATGTTAGAAGCTTGTTGTCACAAAATAGATAACTGCTATCTTTATTTCACTCTCTTGCATTGCTGGGTTTCTGTTTGGTTGGTTTTTATCTTTATTTTGTGTTGCCTTTTTGTGTGTGTGTGTGTGTGTGTGTGTGTGTGTCTGTGTGTTTGGGTTTTTTTCATTTGGAAACAGCCCTTTAAACATATTTTAACATATTTTAAAGAAAATTTCCAGTCCTTTCAGAACTGAACACCATCTCTCAGTCAAATAAAGCCCTTTACTGGGGTTTACTGAGAACACATGCATACTTTTTAGAAAAATAACTGGTTAAAAAATAAGCTGCTACTTTTTTAAAAAAGTTCTGTCAGTGCTTAAGGGAGAGATAGAAACATTTATTTATCTCATTAAAATGCTTAGCTATCCTGAAAAATTATGACTATATTACCTAAAACCATGCTAAAAGAGCTTGAAAATGCATATACTACTGGAAAACAAAGAAACAAACAAACTGCAAGTTTCCAGTAGTCTATTTTAAAAACTGCCATAAATTTTGTAAATCAGGACGCAGAAGCCTGAAAGTCAAACTAGGCTAATGAATTTCATAAAATCAAATAGTTGAGAAACATTGACTTTTTGTTGCTTCACAAATCTTTAAGAGTAGCTTGGAATATTTCAGATTGTTTTCCAAACAAAACAAAACAAAAAAAAGCCCTCAAAGTTATCAAAGTGACTTTGCTTTGAGCTCAGTAGCTGTGCACCTTGGCTTTTCTGAACCTCACTGGAATTGGTCTTTGTCTTCTCATAAACAGAAACCAAGACACAATGAATTGAATCATTCTCCAATTGTCATTTAATAATCAACATTGTCATTATTATTTGCCTTTGGTTTTGCATGTCATCATTATTTGTCTTTGTTTCTGCAGTGTGTTTTGAAGGAAAAGAAAAAAGTGTCTTTTGCCTACATTAATTCACCTTTGAACAAAACTTATAAAAATTAAGTACATTAGTCAAATTCAACAGAAAGGCATAAATAGAAGAATGGCATGTCAGCATATTTGTACTCAGAAGAAGAGATGAAGTGTTGCATAAATCTAGAAAGCATTTTCATCTGGAATTGTAATTTTTTTGCCAGATTATTTACTAATATGCAATATTTTCTAGATTTTAAAAGAATCTGTTATTTAAGTGGGAATATATATCAAATTATGCTTTTGTAAATATACAGTATTTTGCTTTCCTGATTAAATATTCTTAGAGCTAATTGCTATTATTGGGGAGTAATAAGTAGGAAATGAGCAAAACAAAATTAAGAACAGAAATCGTGCATAATTTAAAACTCCTTTTCTCAAGTGTCATCATTCTGTTCCATTTTCTTCTGACTATTTTTTAGAAGGTGTAGGAGCAGTAATGAATTGTCTGTTCTAGTGTTGTTCCAGGTGGTGAATGAAGTCCTATATAAATAATAAATAACAGTGACTTTTAGGAAATAATTTAATATCTATTTTCCTTTTATTTCTTTCCTCTGCCTTTAGCTATTTCTCTCACAACCCTAGCACTGAACTGATTGCCAGTGCATAAAAAAAACCAATTAGCTCCCAATTAGTCCACTGTTAGTTGTTCAAGTACACTTCTTTTAAAATATTATACAAATTGTAGAAAAAATAATAGGCAATGGTATCACCTAATAATTTGTTTCTTCTTAAACAAAAATGACAGTCCTGAATGAATCAGGGAATCTGTGAGTCTTCCAAATCAGTTTTCAGCACGTGTCATGCTCCATCTACAAAGCTCTTCAGCAGCTTGTGTTCTGCCAGAAGTAAGTGGGTGAAGGCTTTTATCCGGTTTAGTAGTACTGCTTCTAGTACAACCTGGATTCCCTGCAACTTTTCTGTAAGATTTACATCTCTACTATGGATTTGTTTACTACAGTGTAATGAAATCTTTAACAACAAAAGTACAAATCCTGATCCCAGTCACGTTACTTACAGAAGGCTGTTTTCCTAGTGCAGGGTAAGGTCAGGACCTATAGACTCGTGTGGTTACTTCTGCATTTCCACGAAAACTAGATTTAAACTCTTCTATAGTTTTCCAGTGAACTGATCACTAGAGAGACTTGTATAACTTTGAGTTCAAAAAAAGGTGAAAGCTGGTAGTACTCAGATTAATTTGAAGCCAAAGCTCAGACACCACCCCCCCCAAAAAAAAAACACAAAAAAACCCCCAAAAAACAGAACCAAAACCCTCCAGGGATGAAAAGCTGTATGATCCAAAACTAAAATAAAGACTTTTATTTAATCTTATGAGTCTGTATAAAAACCTGATGAATCGAGCAGCTCTAACACACCCAACAACTTCCAAATGCCTAAAAAGACTTTCTTCGTTTGTGGCGAAAAAAGAAAAAAAATCACTTCACAGCTGTTGTGTCTTACCTTAGTGACAATGCTAACAGTTGGGATACAATAAAATGCTGATAAATAAAGGATGTATGTGTTATCACATCTAACTAATAGTGTGAATAGTCCAACTACAAGAGAGCAAATACCTGACAGCTTCTACCCACTGAGCATTACTGCCCATCATTACTTCACCAGCAGCAGAATAAAGGGCAAGAAAATTTTTGTTCTGCATACAATGCCCCTTGGGAAAAGCACAGTCCTATTAATTTACTGGTGGCAGTGAGAGAACAGTTGTCAAAGAGCCTGGAAGCAGACCAGCAGACTGTGGACTTAATTATGCCAGACAACAGAGCCAACATTTTGAAGCTGTGAAAGATGGCAATTTTTCACACTTTACTTTCCCCCCTTTTTTTTTTCTGATAGCTAGACTTAACCAATTCAATTCAAAATATTAAACATAGAAATTAGCCTTGTGCCTTTTCAAAAAGCAAAACAAAGTGCTGTGAGGATAACTAGAATTAAGTCACTCAATAGTAACTTTTATGTTAAGATTCACTGTGAAGACGTAATGTCTTTCTTCTTTCACTGTGAAGACATAATGCTACTGATCAAACAATTATTTCATATTAAGTTTAAAGAAATGATGTAAAACATGGTCTACCTTTTTTTTTCCCAGGATTTTGTGGCAGTTATGTAAACTTTCAATGCAGACTTCTAATATATGCTTTCTGCATATACTATATATATTATACGCATATGTCATATAATATAAACCATGACAGCATATGATATATTTTATATATATTATATATACATATATATAATATATATTATATATAGCTTCATCTTTTCCTCTGTAGCTGGACCATACAACTTTTACTTCAGTTGTGTGAAGTGAGTGCCTTGTGCTCAAAGGGCTGTGCTACCAGACCATGCTTCAGATTTTTTTGTAATTTGCCTGAGAAGTTTTTTCTGCATAATGACTCTTTTCAGTATTACGTTTGCATGACTAAAGCATTTATAAAACCCATCAACTGTAGTATACGCTTACATCATACTTTCCACCAGCATCTCTATTTTTTATTTATTTTTTTTTCTTCATGAATATGACTATCAGTACCTCAGTGCTATAATGGGAAAATAAAATTAGATACCAATCCTGTGACTTATTCTAGTTCCATGAATCTATAATAACATGTACATAAATCCATCTGCAAGACATTATGATATTTTGTTGGCGAGAGTTAAAAATGCATTGCTTAAGTTATTTAAACTGTTTCATAATATATGTGTCACTCTTCTGAAGTCTACATTGGAATAAGATTTTTGGTATAAGCAATCACAATAAGGATTTTTATTTTTTTTAACTATTGATACAAATAATAATTTCTTTGAATGTAACTATTTTCAAGAATCTTGACTTTGTTAAAGCCATCAACTTGTACTCAGAACATTTCCAACACAGGGTCAACAACTCAGACAAACATCTTGTTTTTCAGGGCTTCTTCAGCTATAATCAGTGTTCCAATATATTGGAATTTAAAATACATATTTAATGATTTCATATGTAAATATGGAAACAGTAAAGGGCTACTGGATCAAAGTAGGATGTGCTGACTGCCATTTGTCACCTTATGATTTTGCCAATTCCAGCTTAGCCTGGAGGCAGATTTCATTATGAAGGGTGCATCTAACCACGCTTTGAAGCAAGAAAAAAACAGATCACCAGTGGACAGCATTTTCACTACACTGACTTCTTCTTATAAAGGACCTGTTTCATACAACTCTTAACTCTGTGTTCTTGTTTCTAAAGTAATGATATTTAATTAATTTTGAATCAGAGGTGGCACCCAAAACCACAACACAGTTGAAGCACAGATGTTCTTATAAAAGTATAGTGAAGAGGATTTATTCATGATCTAGTTTTTTGAGCTGTGATGTTTTGTTGAGGTCTACAGTGAGAGAGAAATAAGACTTAGAAATAAATAGAATTTGAACTTACATTTGTTAGTAGATTCTGTTCACTGAAATCTCAGGCAACTAGGCTGTTCAAATCTACTGTACAGTAGAAACATGAGTCAGTCCTCTTCAGCATTGCTTCCTGAATCTCCCCTCTCTTCACAAACTTAACTGTTACTTCAGAAAAAAATATGCTTAAATCATTGTGGATCCTTGATACCCTGCTCAAACTATACTTCAGCGTAAAATGGATAGAAGACTTGTTATAAAATGTGTTAAGTACTGAATTGCACTGGGCTTTAAAGGGTCTATAACAGATTCAATTCTGCATAAAATCTAAAAGCAAATAAAATACTTGCATTGACCATTATTATTAATTCTCCTTGGGGAAGACATCTGTCCTTGAATAAGTAGCTTTGATTCCTCCCAGAACAATATTTTGCATAACTCACCATGTGTTGAAAACATCAGTGTCTGTTGCCATGGAATTTACTTCCCTGTTGGATAAAGCAGAACAAGAAAGATTAATTTAAATACATAGATCTGAAATCTAGAAAAATGCAGAATACTATGTATGGAAAATAAACAGGGAAAAGAATTGTCTAAAGAACTAAAAATGTTGCTTGGAGTACAAAGAAGACGTAAGACGAATTTCTCCCAGAATCTCAGCAGCTTCTGAGAAAAGTTTGCAAGTCATCCATTTACACTGAAAAATCCTGCTTCATACTTGTTTGAGCCATGAGTGTTTTTAGTGTCTCTGGTTTCTTTTTCCTTCACAAAATTCCAAGGGAATTAAAGCGGCAATTTGCATTTACCTGTTATTCCTGTAATATAAGGCGAAATGAGGGAGAAAAAGACAGAACCCCCAAAAAAAAGTAATAAATAGAATGCAACAACATAGACCCCACTTCACACTTCCACATCATTAATGATAACATCAATGCCATGAAAAAGATATGAGTTAAATAGCAGAGTTTCACCATGTAATTTCTTTTTTCCCCTGAAACAAGTTACGTAAAATTATAAACTTTTAAACAGGAGCATTAAGTTTTGAAATTTCAAGGCATTATTTGGAATATAAATATTTTAATGTTAAATAGTTAGGTGTGGTATTTGGTCTGCATATATCTAAAGATGTGACACCAGTTATTTGTGAAATAGTAAGAGGCAGGAAATAAGCAGGGAAGTTGCACTGAGATAAGTATCAAGAAATGTAGTAAACTTTCAATAATGCAATAAGTTCAATTTAATAAAGGCTAAGATTTATTTCTACTGAAGCTTGTTATTATTTCTAGTAGATGAATAGTAGAAAGAAGGGAAAACTGTGTAGTAGAAAACAAAAAGTGAATCACCTCTGGTGTATGGCTTGAGATTCCTGTAAAACTGCAGGTGAATGTGAAAGCTGGATGTTAAGACATCTGTTAAGATACATGTTAGAATTTGGGCTTAAAGTAATAGTAGGACGGGCCATAGCAAAAAAGTCTGAAGAAACATTATAAGTAATGATAAATCATAATTATAGATAAGTTAAACAGACAAAAAGCCAAAAATACCCCAACCAAATAACCCTTCCTGCTTGTGTAGTTTTGCCTGACATTTGGTTTAGTCATGCCTTCATTCTTAAATAGATGTGGGGTTTACGTTCACTGGTTGTTAGGTTTCTTTTTCTGGATGTCTGCATTGCTGCAGAGATAGGTAACTTTTCTTTCCCTTATTTTTACCCTCCACAAGAAGAAAACTTTTCCAGTTAATCATCTGTTGCTTTTCCAGGTCACATCCAAATTATTACAATGTCATTTTGGTGTCCCAGTGTAGCATGCGGCTGTAAGTAAGCATCGGGTAGTACTTTTCTTTCAGTACTGGAACTCTTTCACACACAAAGGTCTGGCATGGAGATTAGACAGAACCTAAATTTATATTCTAAGAACATAAAGAGGTTTTACATGTTTTATGAAGCTGATACTGGCTGCCTGCACAGGAATGAACCTCACAAGGAAAGCATCTGACATCTGTGCTTCAGAATTTTTTGTGCATCATTCAGAATGCTATTTCTGCTCTTTAAAGCATTGTCATGTTTAGTTTCTGTACATTTTCAAGTCTGTCTTTCCTGTGTCCTGTACTCAGACAATCTGAGAAAACCTGGGAACTAGGATGGTGATGCTGACAGCACCTGATATAGTCTAAGGGGCACAGGAGATAATTACTGTGTATGCATGGTCTTAGAAGCATGCTTATACCCTAATCCTATGCTGCATGCTTAGAAAAAGCATGCAGCATAGGGTTTGGGGATAAACAGAAAGGTAAGAGTTTCGACATCAGTGAAGAACACCATTCTCAAGCCAGATGACTGGTCGTACCTGCCACATAACTGTACTTTATTCTCCTCTTAAGCCCCTTGTGTTCAGCGCATGAGGCTGAACATTCATTTCTTAGTAACAGCACTGGGACACCTTCAAAAATCTATGCATGTTTCCTAAGTCTTTCTCAGGCATGAGTGATACAAGATAAATTTGAGTCTGTCCAGTCTCATAATTGAGAGTTGGTACTACTTCCATTACAGCATAAAAAACACATAAAACTAATACTTTTAATTTAAAGTATTATGGCACCAGTATACAATGTAATTGCCAATTATATAGCATTCATTAATCTTTTTTCTTCTTTGTCTTCCTGTAGTACCTATTAGTAGCATGTCCTGATGTTTTATATTCTCTTTTTTTCAGTAATGAAACAGGAATTCTTGCTAGCTGTCAGTTAAACAGCAAAAGGTCTGCTGTTGTGCTGTTACAGCGGGTTTATGTCTTCATTTTTAACTAAGACAAAATGGAGTTTTTGGTAAAGATAAAATGTTCACAATCATAACTCTTAAATTGCAAATGAGAGTCAGACATCATCAATTAAATAGTTAAATTTCCCAGTTTCTTTTTCCTTTCTGATCCTGGTAGTAGAATATTAATTTAGGAAGAGCTCTAGTACTGAACATAGAACATGAATGTAAGCAAATGCACTCACAATGGAAATTCACTCTATTTCTCAATATCAAAAATTATAAGAAAGGGTTAGGAAGCCAGAAGAAACTTTATGTAACTTATACTGGTACTGAAGTCCAAAGCAAGTCCTATTATTCTGAAGTTAAATATTCTAAAGCAGTTCCAAAGGAGTATTTTCTCAGAGGATTCCTTTAATTGAAGTTCAAATGGTTCTGCTTGTGTGTCCTGTGGGGCCAATGAGACCATGCAGACAGACTTTGATTATTTTGATTTATGGCTATTTTTATTAATGTTTTTGGAAGTAAAATAAAAGCACTATGCCAACTCTCACAATCTTTTTCCTAGTTTCATGATATGTGATGTTTTTCTAGTAGGCCTAGTTCTTATAGTCATGTGACTACACCAGACTGCACTTTCATTAAAAATAAATACATTTCTACTCCACATCATTGCTGAGAATGCTAAAATTATGACTCAAAGGATTAACATCAAAAAGACAGCTACTTCAAATATAACATAAAAAAACCAACCAACCAACCAACAATCTTATGATATTGACATAATTAATTCTTAGGACTGGTATTGTTTCATAATAAAAGCCAAACAAAAATAACCTATGAAATAAGTTTAAATGGGCAGTGAGAAGCGTAGAAAAGAGTGCAACTAGCTTCTTTACTAAGGCTTTGGCTGATGCAATAGTACTGTAGCTGCCCACCTTATTCTCCTGCTAAGACATAGCCTCCACCCAATGTTTTCATTCTTGGGCCACCTTCCTGTTTATAATCTGCCGCACTATGTACTTACTTACTGTCACATCGATCTGAACTATTTTCCTCTAAGTCATTATTATCCGTCCTCTGCTTCTTCCTTTCGCTGAAGTTTAGATACTATTTTTAAAGTGTTTTGCTTTGTTTCTTTTTTACTTAAATTTTCACTGAATTTAAAAACAAATCCACTTCCTGGTATCAACTACCAGTTTGACTGAAAACTTCTACAGTAAAGGAAAAAAAAAAAAAATCCTTTTAAACAGATTTTTGCAGCCTACATTTAGCATTGATTATCTTGCGTTCACTGTTATTATTTCAGGGTTTTTATTATATTCTGTACTGTTTTCACTAGTAAACTGTTAATGGACATTGAATAAAATAATTAATCATGATGGTGACTACCCAGAGACAGCTTGCAGCTTTAGAGAAAGCAGCCTCCCAGTGTTGAAACTTTGTATAGAACTACTTGTCTGAGAAGTTATTTCTAAGGTCAGTCTCCCATAGCTTGTCCTTCCTATCCTTAAGAAGTAGTTGTGACTACTATACAAACAAAAGTAACTATTATATCCTGGAGTATTTACTTTGGGTCACAAGATGTACTTACTATTTTAAAGCATCACAGATATTTTTGCTTCCCTATTCCTTACCTATCATTGTGGCTGCTGAATAAGCAAAGAAGAAGAGCATAATTCAGTTCCAATTTAATCTGCAGGGAGAGTGAAGCTGTGGCATACTGAGATACATAAATCTTGTGTGTCATGCATTTGTTGCAGCTGGGCATCTGTGAAGAACACTGACATTAGGCATAATCTCAAATGCAATTTTTCAATGAATATATGAGATTAAAACTGTTAATTTGTATGCAAATACAATACGTAGTTTGTATATGTAGAAATATTACTGAGACAACTTTGTAAATCCTAAAAGAGGATCCACTGTGTACACTTAATAGAGACTGCTCGATTCATATTAGAAATAAAAAAGACTAGGCTGAGAAATGCTTTTCAGAAGACTAGTATGTAGTTAAGACTGTGTCAATCTATCAGGTGTTTTAACAATCATGAGTTGCATAGTAAAACAATTTGAAAATTTTGAATCTTCATGAGTCCTGTTTCTCCTTACAGATCATTGTTGCATTCCAAAACTGAGAAAAAGGTCATACTTCAGTAGGAGATATTTCAAAATTAGGTCCACAAAAATGTTATGCTATCAACTGAACGTGATGCACTAAGAAGTAAAGGCAATCATTTCACCAAGACAGGTAGCTACATAGAGGAATTATTCTGTCAATGCTTGCATGCTTTCAAAAAGAGAAGAAAAAATTTTACTAATTATAAGGAAAGAAGTTATCCAGAAATTTCTTTTCTCCATTTTAGTGTTTGTAAGAGCATTCAAGCAAACTACAGGTTGTCAGAGCTCAGAATGCTCAAGCAGTACTTTGTAACACACGGAGGGAGGACACTCACCTATTCACCAGCAGTAGAGACAGAATTTCAAAAAATAGGGCGTGTAATAAAGACTGATAAATACATGACAAAGCCACAGTCAACAACTGCAGCTTTCAAAATTATAAACATAGGAGCATACTGGTATTTGTGACTTCTGCAGGGCATCTTGTGGAATAACATGTGAAGGCCAGGACAGAGTAGGACAGCTGAGTTTAGTTCTAGAATTGTGTGGGCACCTGAATCAAACCCTGTCTGATATAGAGATACACATTTTTATGCATTATTACAAATGCATAAACCCAAGTTTCTGAATCAGCATCTGAATCTAGCTGTGCATTGCTAAAACTGCAACCAACATACACAGTGCGATGCAGAATGGGGTCTGAAGAAACAGACTAATTCTCCAAGGGTAAAATTTGTGGCCAGCATGATACATTGATACTCAAAAGAAATGCCTACTTCATTGCTTATGGTAAATTATTCTGAAGAGTATTGCAGTGGGAATAACATACATCTAAGTGTTTGAAACTTTCATTGATTTTTAAAAGATCACATCACATTGAGCTGTACTCTCTAAACCAAAGAATGTAAGAATCATCATAAGGATAGTGTGATTTGCTTCTGAAGTTAAAGGCCACAAAGGACCATTTGATTTACTATAGAGAGAAAGGGAAAATCCAGAAAAGCCTATAAGGTAGAAAAGAGAATGGCATATTGAAAAAAAACTGAAAAAAAATTGAAAAAAAACAGATGCTACTTCTAAATTCAGTTCAGTTCTTGATATCTTTGAATCTAGTAGTCAATTACATGGTGAAATGATGGAGAGTTGCTTGTTTTGTGGTGAAAACATAGTATATATATATAAAGAAGTACATGCAAATAAATAGTTGGAAACTATGATAGATTGATCAGGTAGATTACATTGAATGTACAACCTACTGGAACGAAATTTAGAACTGTAGGAGGCTTGCCAAGACCATAGCAAGACCTTCAGGCGAGTGAATATAAATTGATATAGGTTCTGACAGCCGACGGGAACTAACAGCTGCTCTAAAGCCTGACAAATTGGCAATTTCAAAATGTTTTAGTATCAGAGATCTTCTATAGAGATCTAGCAGGCTGAGGTGTCATCTGGAAAACTCAAAAATCAGCAATAGGGTTGACAGAATTTAAATTAAAAGCATGGAAAATTGTGGGAAATAATTTACGAAGTAAGCCCATGAGATGTTAACTTTAACTGCTATTCTCAGAAATTAACAGAAGAGAGGATGTCAATGTAAAATGTCAAATAGAAAACAGTCAACCATGACACAGTACAGAACAAAAATTATTTCTGTTCTTACTGATATAGAAAACAAACTGATTTTAAATCTTATGAGCTCAAAAAACTCACTCAAAATAGCACTCATCTCTTTTTGACACTCAGCCAAAGAAAAATAGACTATTTATATATTCATTTACAAGGGTAGCTGTTGAAGAAAGATAAAAACGATACAGAAGCACTGAAAGATTCAAAAATATCAAGGCATGAGCTGCACCAATTGGCTCCAGTTATCTTGTCCTTGCCAGCAACTCTAGGGAATGTTGAATTGGCATTTTCAGGTTTTCTTACTGCAAAGTTTAAATAAGAAAGAGGTAATCTTGAATTATGCAATGCTAGTGAAACTAAACAATTTTAGAAAATTGCAATACTGTCAATAAAACATAATATAAAAGCATTGCCATAAACATTCATTTCAAGTCCTACTGCATAAAATATACTCATGAAAGTGTTAATATTTATCTTTCTTCTTAGTTATCTTTTTATCAAAGAAGTATAATCACTGAACATACATGACATTAATTCTCATGTTAACAAGAGCCATGAGTGTTTGATTTCCTTCTTTTCTAGTTTTATCAGTTGTGTGATTTCATTTTTCACTTATTTATTTTTATTTAATATATTTTAAAATGGTAAGAATTAACTCAGTCAGCCATTGAATGTTTCTTGATCTACTACAGAAAGGCTTTAGTTACAACTGAACCTGAACTTGAACTCATCTTAAAAACAAACAAGAAAAAAAACCCAACTTTTTTCCAAATTTGTTCTAGAAATTCATAACCTTTTTCCTCTAAACATGTATATGTCATAATAATTAAAACTATCACAATTAAACATCAGTCATTAGTGACTGTGTAAATTGCATGTATGTATACACTCAGAAATTGAAAATTGGATGTATTTCACTGTTTGGTTAATGTTTGTCAAATGGACATTTTTTTTGAGTATGTGTGTTCATTTAGTTGGTGATTTTATAGGTTTCAATATGCATAACTTTGAACAGCCTTGCCCTCAGACTAATTTTTTCAAGAGTAATATATAGAAGGTATTACTATGCTAACAGCCAAAATTGTTTAACAATAACTTCATTTACTTAAACAAAATATTAATTCTGTGATTGAATTGCTTGCTTTCATGAGTTTAGACTGCTTATCTTACATCATTCATATTATACCTACTATACCGTTGCAATAATGTGCTCAGGGAAAAGAAACTTGCTGCAAATGTTTGTAATATGCAGCTATTTATTACAGTGATGTTATATTGCAATAATTTACATATTAAAAAAATGTAGATGAAACCAATTACACACATTAATACAAAAAGAGTAGCAAAGTAAAATCAAAGATATATGCCTGCAGAAACACACACACACAACTTAATGGCTAGATTGCAGGTAGTGTTTGCTGTTCTGCAATTTTCCAGTAAATGCAAAAACTCCATTAACTGTTTTTATCTTGGTTTTAATTGCTTACTAGATACTGGCATAAAGGAAAGAGTATTTTAAGAAGTAAAAATTCTCACTTAAAAATAAAATCCACTTACAGGAACTGGAATTGCTGATCAAACTTGATCAGCCTTTAAAATATCCCGTAAGTGGCAAGAGATCCCTTCCCATGCTGCTCTGTCAGCATCTACTTTATCATAATTTACAAGAAGAATTGCAAACGTCTCCATTATTTGGATAAATGAGTGCATTTGATGGCTGGCCTTATCCCCTAGATAATGTCACAGAAAGCAGACAGTCTCCCTTCCCCAATGTAATTGTTACTTGCATAGACAGACCAAATGTGCGGCAGAACAGAGTTCAGGCTTAAGCAGAACAAACTCTTAGAAAAGAAGCTTGCTATTACAGAATAAGCAATAAGCAAAATCCATAGATTTTTTTTCTTTTTAAGCACCCACAAGCAGATTTTAATTTTTGTTGGTGAGTTCACTATTTTAAGCCATAAAATAATAAGTGTGAGCATGTTTCCAGCAACAAATAACCAAGAAAGAAGTTAGGAACAATCTCATAGGCACAGTACGTCAATCACAAGTTTCTGTGGCGTGCAAAGCAATTACGAACTAAAAGTGAAAGATCAGTTGCACCCTTCGTTTTCATGTTGGAGATCTCAGTAACCCTATGGCTTCCCATTTGTTAAAGAACACTGATTCTTATTGTCTCTGATACAGGACACTAAAATATTGAAAAAAAGAACTGGCATTTCTTCTAAAACATACTGAGCTCATTCACTCCTTTCCTCTCTGTAAACACATCTATACACCCACTGGTTCTGGGAAGGATTCCAACCACAATGAATTCAAAACGAGGAATATGCACAGTTGGGTGGCTTGTAAGGTTGTTGAGAAAAGATTTACCGAGAAAGAAAAGAAAGGAAACAGAAAAATCAAAAGAAGACAGAGGAGCCCTCAAAAATGATGGGGGTGATGTTTAAAGGAAGAGATGTGACGAAGCACTTGCTGGCAGAAGAGACATGATGGGTTGGGGGGGGAGAAACAATAAAAAAGGAACAAAGAGAAAATAAATATGGAGTATGGTGAATTTAGGTGAAAATTGTTCCTTCGAACCTATTTCTTCCTATTCATGGTTTGTTAGTTGGGGTTTTTTTGCTTATGTTACCCTTGTTTTATTATCTGGTGACTGAATCTTTTAAGGTTATTCTTAAGGATGTTAGGAGGAGAATTAGCCTTCATAACTATGATTCAGAACTATGGCTGTGAGTTCACTTCAAATCATTCTTTCCAGCACAGACATTCTTTCCTATGCACTCTTGTGGAAAGTTTTTAGCTCCATAATGTTACATTTTTCCCATCCCCCACATTTTTTTGAAACCTCCAAAACTGCAGAGTATTTTTATTTTATAAATACATTTTCTTAATAAAATATTGAGAAGTTCTCCTAAGATATTATAAGAGTTCTTATGATTCTTTGCTAAAATACCAGACAAGACAGCTAGCAAAATTTGATTTGGTTTCTAGGTGTTCAAAAATGCAGAAAACACTTTTGGCTTCAAGAGATCTGTAATAGTGTATCTAATTAAAATGCTCAGGTACACATGGAAACACTTTGCTGTCAAAGACTGACCATTCAGTCACACTCATAGTCTTAAGAGAACAGTGAACAACTGAAGTATCATGACTGCTGGATATTAATTTGAGGCTGGTTTATATGAAAAGGAAACAATTCTGTTATAAAAAACATCCCATCTCAATAATTTTATGAAAAGATTATAGAAATTTACTACTTAGCAGGTGGAATAAAGAAGAAATATTCGAGTAAAAGTCATATCTAACCACAACTATTGTTCCAAACAAGTGATGCATCATTATGGAAAAGCTGATGCATCTGTTCTGTCAGGATTCCACACCATTTACTGCACGTGTCTAACCCATAGCATCTGTTTGGTAGGTGGAAGCTTCAGAAATCCCTTAGAAAAAGCTAAAAGATTTTGTTTTTCTCAGCTATTTTTCTGTGCTAGGTATAGAAGGGTTAGCTAAAATCTGGCATCTGATCTAGTGAAAAAATCATGAAAATTACTGTGTTGCTTTTAAGATTTAGGTAGCAGAAGCAATGGCAGCAGTAGGAAATTCAGGTCTGAACTACTTGAAATTAACCAAATGATTGGAGACAAACATAGATAAGCTTCACTCCATTGTAACTCCAGTTTGGGACTAAGGTGTGCGCACACATATTACACGTGGGATACTTTCAGAGTGAAAAGTCAGTCACAAACTTGTATGCCTGGAGAAGATGGAACAAATGTTGCTGTAAATTCATGCTCAGTCCCAGGTAGAAGCTTTTAGCAACTGCTTTGTTATTGGGTGACAGGAAAGTGTCACTGCAGTGTAGCAAAAATCTGTTTAGGTTTTTAAATAAGAACATGAAATTTTTTTAAAACAAACTTATGAAACTCATTATTGCTAGGAAAAAAATGGTCATGCAGCTAGACATTTTAAAAGTGTACAGTATTTTCTAGCTAAAGATGCTCTCAGTAAATACAAGCAATCCAAGACAATGCACATTAAAGAGCTATCCGGACTTCACTGTTAATATTCATCCTGAGACATCTACTATTTCCACTGATTTTCTCTACTATAGATGCTACTTGTAGTGGTGTTTAAAAGGGAACAATTCTGCACTCTTCTTGCTGTGATGTCCATAAGAAAAAATCAGAAAAATCCACCTCAATGACAAGGTAAGGACACTGTGCCTCCATGAAATAGGCAAAAAGTCCTAGAAAAAATATTGTGGTTATGTTGTCACTAAGACTTGAGGCATGACAATGAACTGCTTTAAGAACCAAGTCACATAATAAAGGATGTTTCTACATATGCGATACATTTGAATGGAATAACTTAATCAAATCTGCAATCCACAAAGAGAAATTCAGTGTCCACCAATTTTTAAAATCAGAAATTTATATCTTTTAATTTCTGATTTTTGGTTTACAATTGAATGGCTTTTCTATTTCAGTGACTGCTATGACTTCACTAAATCCATACTGACTCTACAAATAGAAATTCAGCTAGCACTTTGTCACTTTTCAGATACGTCTCCCCTTCCATACAGATAGATTTGATCTTCCCTGAATTTCATACCCTCTTTGAATAAAGGAATTTGTCAAAGAAGTAATATAAATACCATTAACAAATGTGTAACTGTTCAAGTGACTCATTTTAAAACAGTCTGGTGTCAAAACACGGTGGCTGACATTGAGGACGTAGTGTCAAGATAGGGGAAAGTGAAAATCAGAAAGGCCATCTGACTTCGTAAAGTAGTTAAAAGCATCTCTTTTGAATAGGTTTTATGTTTTTTGATGGGAAAGAAATCCTCATAAGAAAAGGTCTCAAAGTCATGGGCAGTGGAAAACATTTTCAAAAAAAGAAAGGGTTAATGCTGTGGATAGCAAAATGGATAAATGAAAAAAGGAAAACTCAAAAGTAATTTCTGAAGGGCACATACTGGTTGTCCACTGTAGAAGTCTTTAGTCTGGAGCAACATGAACACAAGCATTTCTGCATCCTAGAATCTGATAGCTAGTCGTCACTGCTTTTAAAAATAGGATATGTGCATTTCAAATTTTTGTGGGTTTTATTTTATAAAATATAAGTACCTTTTTCTATGCAGAACTGGGCTGCACTATTTATAGTATTTGCATGGTATTTGTGTGTATATGTATATATTCTGTGACCAATTATTTATTTTCAATTCTGATTCCTAAAAGATTTCAAAATAGAAATCAAAATACTTGCAAAATTTGCTGTAAACAATTGAACATTATTCTTCAAATTGATATGTGTTGCATCAAAACCATATGTCTATGATGTAGGGCATAGATAGATGAGCATCAAAATATATAGATTGAATTGTCTCACTAAATTCTTGGTTGTCTCCATTTGCTCCTGCCAGTTTCTACTTGACTAAAAGGGACAAAAATGTATCATGCCAACACCAACATCCAAACAGGTGGCTGTCACAAATCATGAACAACTGAGATCTTTTGTGCAATCTATCAGCACGTCTAAGAGAAATTAAAGAACATTATCAATTGTTAAATGTGATAAAAGCAGTTTAGGATGTTTGACAAACTTTCAAGAACAAATACTGTAACTGGCTGAGAAGCTGCACTACATACTAGTTTTTAATTTCACAAGCTCAGCACTCTTATTATTATTGGCCCTTACTTTTTCCTTTAGCTAGAAATAGCAAAATTATTTATAATAGCACAAAGGAATTTGGAAAAATGTGCAATAAATTTATACATATCTGGAGACAGACACATATATTATACACACCCTGAATAGCACTTCTCCATCTTTCAACATGTGAGAAATATTGGCCTATCTACTTATTTAAAAGAAGTAACTGGAGCCTAATAATATTGGATAAAGGCTTTGGTTAAGTGTGATTATTTGCTTTATGCCACTTCTGAAAGACTTCTTTGTTTCTGTTCTTTTACTAATAACTTTGGGTAGAACATATGTAGGTATCTATACAATTTATTTTAGACTGAATGACATGTAACTGTGAAATGCTTGCAATATCAGTCTCTATTTTTATGTTATTTTTTAAAAAAAGTTGTTATTTTATTTGATAAGGAGATAATTAAAGACGTGAGTGATTACTCTAGAAGGTATAGATGTGTACCTTGCACAATACCTTCAGTGTAAGTCTGTTGTACAGCAGAAGTCAAAATAAGTTCAGGTATTCTTGTAAGTTTGGAAGAACATCTTTTCTTTTTAAGTCATTGATATTCATGACCAAGGTTCTTTTCCTTTACAAAGTTCTAAATTTCAACTAACCTGTGTATGTGTCTGTACAGATGTATTTTTTATACATAAACAGTTCTCCCACCTCTTTTGTACCTCTTTTGCTCCTGCCTGATCTGGAGTTTTGAAGCATATCACATTCAGAGCTTCCTTTTAGTGTCCCATATCTCTCTTCTCCTGAAACAAGATGGAGAAGTTAAGGCATGGGATAGAGGATGTTAGGATTAAGGTAAAGCTGCAGGATGAAAGATAAATGTGTTTGGTGACAGGGAGGTGGTGCAATTATACGTATCATTTAAGGACCTACAAAGGGAGATTACCATGGGTGGGACATAAATTTAGCCTGTACCAGTCTTACCTTCTAGTTCATGTAAGAGCTTAAGGAAGAATTGGTCAAAAATGCAGGAAGGTTTTTTTTTTTTTATTCCTGTTTCTTCAGATATAGGGAAGTTTAATATAAGACAAATATCTAGAATAAAGCTTTCCTCTTTCTTATGTTCCACTGTTGACTCCAACATGCTTGTTGAATATGCTGACTTAAATGAATTTAAATGGATTCTGTCCTATTCTACCCCTACCTAGTTACTGAAATTTGGCCCCAGCTGGCAAATGTTTTCTATAATCATTAAATACAAGTGAAAATTATCTGCAAAAAACTATTGATCTGACCTTACTAAAAATGTCATCCTATTCCGTATGCATTCAGAACAATATAATTTTGTTGGAATTATAATAATTTTATTTCATCGTGATTATTTCTTAAATGAGACATGGATTTATTGGGAAACTTGGGGTATGGAGGAACCTGCTTTTAGAGGTTTTTTTCTGTAATATGTGAAAACTAAAAAAAAACAAACAAAACAAAACCAAAAAACTTGTATATCATGAGAAACTCTTAGAGCAAGGCAAGGAAAGGAAACATTCTAGCCCTCTTAAAATGTGATAGAGAACTGTAACTTTCAATAACTTTGCAAATTACCCATATTGTCAGGAAGCACACTGTCAGAGACAGGTTTGAAAGCAGGATGAACAAGACTATTCCAGATTATATAGGTTAACTATAAGGTAGTCTCTAAAAAAAAAAAAGCAAAATGTGATTTGGCTGCTGAAATCTGACTGAATGACCAGTGCTTCCATTTTGTCCAGCAAACCTGAACATTTGATCAGGAAGTTACATTTACAAAGCACTAATAAGTAGAATAGATCAGAAAGACTTCAGGTAGTACCAGCTTGCCTGCTGTAAAGCACTCAATAGCCACTAACATTTTTAATACTTCCTGCTAAGTTGTGTAATGAATAAAATATCAGTTAGTACCTTATGTGAATGCCACACAGACTGAAAATGCATTAGATTTTAAAAATATCTTTCAACCGCTCATGTACAAAGAGTGTCTGAGGACTTCAATGGACAGCACATATAAACATAGTTTATAGATCATTTAGATATTTGTACTGCTATAAAAATTATTTGCTAGTGAAATTCATATTAAACACTCATGAGTTTAAATAGAATTTCTGAATTTGAACTTGGAAATTTAAATTAATTGATAAGTGGAATATTCTAGTATAGAGAAATTAATGTTAATGTATTTGTGGGAAAAAAGGCGTGAAAGACAAGAAAGAAAAAAATAACTCATTGTTTTATAAAGACAGGTAAAATTAATGCCCCCATTGAAATAAAATCTTTTCTTGTTTTCCTTTCAGTCATTTTTATTAGTGCCTGTCATAAAGAAGAAATTTCTAAGTCAATACCGTTAGTCATTTTTATCCTATTATAGTCGGAATTATCTGCGCTGTGAAATATTGGCCAAGTTTTTTATAAAAATATTCTACAGTTGTCACGGCCATCATATGCTCTCATAATTAATATTAAATCCTCTGTTCTGAATTCCAATTTGTAAAGATTTGAAATTTCTAATTGCAATTGTTATACTGGTTATAATTGTTATACTGGTTATTTTCTGCAGTCATAGGAAATTAATTAAAATGTTTTCATGAACATAATTTAAATAATCTTTTGAATGTTTGAAATTCAATAGTCTTTTACCTCTCTCATTGTATATCTATCATTTGTCAGTGCTAATGTTCATTTGTCAGTGACAATGTTGAAAAATAGAGATGAAAAAAAAAAAGGGACCAAAGCAACATAATGAATGATTTTGACTTGCAGATAGCAAGACTTCCAGCTTTATGTAGCTGTCCACAGGCACAGAAAACACACAATTTTCCAGTCCAGGTTGCTTTTCAGTATAGTACCTATTTTTTTGGTCCTTACATGGCCATCTTTATTACAGTGCACATAAAGTAACCAGGTTCACATACTGTAACACCAGAATTATATCACATGATAACTCCTCATTTTCAGGTGATCTCTTCCTCATTTTAGAAATCTAACTACTGTACAAAGTTGCTCTTTTATGATTTTCACTGTTTTTTAATGAAACGGCGTTTACCAGTAATGAACGGTGCCTAAAATGAGTAAGTTGTTTTATTTTTTCAGAGAGCAGAAGGCTATCTTTGTTGTGCAATGTTGCAAAATGCAATGCAATAATTCTTCTGAGAATGAATTATATAATTTACACAGAAAAATTTGCCGTAATGTAACCTTCATAAGTCAGACTACACACATTTTTTCTTCCCTTGATATTCCTCAAGGCATCTTACACTTCAAAATAAAATGAGCAAAAATACATAGTAGCTACAGTGAGGACAGTCAAAGGGAATTCATGGGGGAAAGGAAGATTAGCTGAAAACAAAGAAATTCATAAGAATAGTGATGAGAAATTAAAAATGTTAAAAGAAGGTTTTGGGAAGGGAGTAACAGTATGTTATGGGTAGACAGTGGGAGTGAACAGGGAAGATGTCTGATCTGTTCACTGGTCTCCATGATGAGATCGCTTCATCACTGATTTGTTTCCAACCACAGCTCTAACTCTGCCTAATTTAAGAAGATCTCATCATATGCTCTAGTAAACAGCAAAAAAACCCCAAACAAACAGAAGTTTGTCATAACAAAGTAACTTATTTACAGAAGCATAAGTCAGGCAGTAGAATATTGGACATCCTGACTTTTTTCTTTCTAGCTTTTAAAATTTTGGTTCAAGCCAGATAATCTGCACCTGTACCTATTTTTAAATCACAAATCCATTTTGTATGTATTAATATAAATAATTTTGCGTTCTGTCTGCACTTACTATATCCTGCTAAATTTGTAATTTTCAGGTATCAGCTTTGAACTTAGTTAACAGTGTAGGACTGAAAGTTTGCTATTGACAGTGCTTACGCGAGTCTGCTAACGCTTGACTTGTCATATTCAATGAAATCTTGATTTGGTATTCTCCCTTTATAGTATCTACATGGGGAATGTTACACTCAAGCAAGCTGCAGTGAATAGTATTTTGTGTTGAGAAATGTCTTAATTTTTCTACAGGAATTTTTTTAAAAAGCATCTGAACGAGGTACCAGACCAAAGCCAGACCAAAGGGTTGATGTGAGGGTCAGAAGAGCCACTTGTATACTTATGCAGCTTGAGGGGTTTTTTTCATTTTCAGAGCATAAATGAGTTAGCATATTTAATGCACAGATATTTAAAATGTTTTTGTCTTTATGAATTATATGAGGATAAATACAATGCCTAAGTATATAAAAATAATTTAAAAATATTTAATAATTGCTTATGTTTAGGAAGGTATTGAGATAGTTATAGTACACAAGGTAAAAGTTGAATGGGGAGTTGGAAATGAAGCATGGGATGTCCCCAGACTTGAAAAACATTGCCTGGAGAAGGATGTAGGGAGCAAGAGGTTTTCTCAGTGTCAGCAGATAGGCCTCCTTTTTTGAATCTTTAAATGCACAAATGAGGTTTTTTTAATCCAGACTTCATTAAACATGTAGAAAAACAGTTCTTCTCTTGACAAAATAGACTCTTAGAGCTGGGTACATCAGTAACACAGTGGGGGATGTCATAAAAGTGTGGACTGCAGTGCCTGAACTAATGCAGCTTTGCATACACAAGCTATACCTTTTGGCAAGTGGGGCTGAAGCTCTCCCCAGCAGCAGCAGCAGCAACTGCAAGGCAATTCTAGACAGCATTTTTCTGATTTATTTACATTGACAGAAAGGTAGACAGAGAGGTGAAGCATTCAGAGTAATGCAGTTCCTTTTCGTGTCACTTCTGCTTTGTTCTGGCTTTTACTGATGGAGCTACAACATCCATGACACCACTACTCTATTCATAATGCTCCTGTGAGGTTGCTGCAGGCCAAACAGTCTTGACTCATGGAATTTTACTTAATTTAAATTACTTCCAAGTAACACAGATATAAGCACATAAACAGAAGCACGGAACTTTTCATCGCTGTCCCCCAGGCTCTACTTTATTCTTTGGCCCAACCATGGGGTGCAGTCCTCAGAAGTCTCCTTGTCCTGCTGTGAGTAATCATTGTTTCTCTTCTGGCCTGGATTGCCTTCCTTCAAAACTGTCTCTCCATCCATGTCCTCAGCAATGTCCCTTTCTATATATTTCCTCTTCCTTTTCCCATTTCTCCTCTTGTATCTATCTCCTCATGCATGCCCTGTCCCTCATGGCTGCTTCTCTTTCTTAAACATGTCAGAGCTGGTGCTCCGGGGAAGGCTTATGTCAGGCTGAAAATTTGGTGGTCAACACCCTGCTCACACCTATGTCAGACTAGGCTGGGAGCATCTGGGACCAGGACAGGGAATTCCTGGCCTCTTCCACAAAGGTCACTCCTAAAGCACCCTGAGCATCAAACACGAGCCATTGATGCACAAGCTAAGGATTTGTCATTCCCTCCTTCTCCCACCTGGACCCTTGTGGGCAATTGGACTCTCCTCAGTGCAAGGAGGAAAATTTTTTTCAAGTTATCACAAACATTATCAGAAAGGGGGGGTGGGAAGAGTGAAAGAATGCTCTTTTAACTGTTAAGATAATCAGGGAAAAAACTGTGTCCCATTTAGGATAAGACATAACAGGCTAATGAGTAGATGAGCAGGCAATCTGTCCTACAAAATAAAACAAAAAATACCAAAAAAATAAGCAGATGTAGGGAAAAAAAAAACAACAAACAACCCAATTTGGCTGGCTGAAAAAATTAAAAAGCAGTTCCAAATTATCCGTAGTTATGGAATAACACCTCATGTTAAACAGAGATGAGTGACTGTTGTTAAGAGAACATGTTTGTAAATATAAGTGTATTATTATTCTTTTTCTTTTGCTTTAGGGTTGTCTTATAAAATCAATAAAAAAAGAATAAGAAACATTTGCTTTTTAAGCTACATAAAAGGTGTCTAGAGCTCAAGGGTAGAACACTTCCCTTGTACTTGTAAATCTAAACAAAGCAGTGTAACATTTTATACAGCACTACTCTGCTGAGTTTCTGTGGTGTGGGTTGGTTTTTTGGGGTTTTTTTTTTGCCTTTTTTTTTTTCCTTCCTTTAATATGGAAAAGGCTGTGTAAAAAATCTACAGTTTTCTTTGGTTCAGCTAAAATTCTGTAAAATATTTAGGGTCTCTTTCCTTTTCTGCAGAAGGCATGTACAGAAATATATTTCATGTGGGTGTATAGAGATTTACAAAAACTGCTCTCATTAGCAGTAATGGAAACATAAATAGCTGTATGCCAGCTCTTTCAACATATTTCAAACCAGTGCAAAATACACACCCATGTCAAACACCAAGGGAGATGCATCTACATTCATTGAAAAGGGCAGTAAACGTTTTCCACGGCTACAGTTTAATTTAGGTTAAACTGAAAAGTGAGGTTAAACCATGCTGCATAAGTTTGAGTTTAACTTTCCATTTCAGAGGTGAAATACGCTGAACATAAGCAAAGCTTATCATTCTTAGAGCTACAGCACTTCTTATATAGTGTGCTTTGTAGAGGTTTGTTGGTAGTGGCTTTTTGATTGTTTGCTTGTTTGCCTGCTAGATCTGATAGACCTTTATATGCATATGTACACACACATACGCACAGGTTTTACTTAAAATGAGGTTTGGTCTCTAGATTCAACTAGACAGATTCACTTAGCGAAGAGTTAATTAAAAGAATGACAAGCCACAAGGGTAGATCTGTTTTTAGGACACAGAAGGGTTTAAACTTCTAGTGTCTGGGAAACGTCACCGTCAATAAGAGAAAATGATTGATGCTGCACAAGGGGGAACAGGGATTTCAAGAATTGCTAAAGCCAGCTTTGCAGTTCTCAGAAAATGAGAGCTCTCCCCTTCCACTTGACACTTCCCATCCTGTAAGTATTGTTTCAGTAACGGAGAAACAGATTAAATTCCAGCTTCTGTCAGTTCTTAGCCAGGTCTGTTGAAGAATGTGGCTTTTGAAAAGTCGTATCAATACTTCCTTTTCATTATTACCAAAGCAGGCTTAACTGTCTTTGAAGTCTTCTTACCAGCATCATTACAGTTTTCTACAAGCAGTGAATAGTGGGCTTTATTTAAGGTCACAATGAAATTCTGAGTTAGAATTGCAATGCATTGGAGAACTGGATTGTTCATTCTTTATAATACCTTTCTTTTTGCAGTCTGTATCGAAACCAAGTGAAAGAATGACTTCAATATTCTTTCACAAACATAGACAAGTTATTAACCTGTATCATTAGATTTCATAGGGTGAAAGTCAGCTCAAAAATCTGCTTGTCTGCAGGCTTAACTTTGCTTGGGAGGAAAAAAAAAAGAAAAAGCTGATCAATCAGTTGCACACATGATGCTTTGGCAGAGAGTGTACTACATTTTATATCTGAACTTTTGCCACACTTTATTGATCAGTGTATCACATATTTTTTGTGTGTTCAATATCTAATGATAACAGGATAAGGTGGAAAATTTCTCTCTAAACAGAATATACATGGACAGGGGGTATTGAACTCAAGTTTGTGCACAGTCTTGGGAAATCAGTCTAACAAAGAGAATATATTTAATCATCTACTCTTGCAGTATTTGTACAATTTTGCTGCTCAGTTATAAATCAAGTGTATCACTTCTGCTGCTCTACCAATGTTAACAAACTAACAGATAAATAACAACAGCAACAGCAAAGCCCACAGAGCAATAAGAATAAAACTGTTAGTGCAAGTAATTTTCTATGTTCCTTCCTGGCTATGCTGGAATAGTTTGGAAAAACTCTGTGCACAGAACATCAAATCCTTCATTGTGTGCAATTTTAACCCACACTGTGAACTCAAGCAGACATTTGTTGATGAGCGCATGTCATATGTCACATCCTATGTCAACATACAGCTATAGAAGAATGAAAAAAATACTGAAAAATGAAAGGCTTTTCCTTAAAGACTGCATATGCTGAAACAAGACTTTTTTTTGTTTGTTTGCCTACAAGGTGGTAACACACATTTCTCAGCAGAAAGGAGCAAAGAAGAAATTATGCTTTAAAAAAAATACACAATCTCATAGCTTTGGATAACCTAGTAGCACTGGAGCTGAACTCTCAAAAAAGTTCATTTGTGAGGAAAGAAATGATAAATTCTCTTCAGAGGAATCTTGAGACTCCAAAAACAATGATAAAAATGAAAAACTCCTGACAATGTGTGGACAGAAAGGCAAATTTGAAGTAGCATTTCTGCAAGTGAATCATCTTGTTAGAGAGGTAATTTGCTTGTCTTCAAAATTTCCTAGAAAGACTAAACAAGATCCTGTCTAGATCACTTAAGTTCTGCCTAAACTGAAAAGAAGTATTAAAGCCCAGGCAATAAAATGGCATCTTATTTCTCAGCACTAATATTCCTGTTCGGAGAAACTTAGCGGATGAATTCTCACTTTCAAATTTTTCATACTACTTATAGGAGTGGTATGGAAGAGTTAAGTGCACCACAGAGTGCTATGTGGTGTTGGAGGGTCTATCTCTGTCAAGCTGCTGGGAAGACTGATATCGGTATTCAGCACTAGTTTGGACACCTTTGGGTAGATTGTGAATTAGAATTGTCTAAGACTGTCTAAGAAGACAGAGAAAAGTGTCTACCTGCAGTTAAACTTCTCTGGATTAGTATCGTAAAAAATTCAGTGTCTGAACCAAAGTAGAAAACTGCTGGGGAACTTTCAGTGGTTTTGTGACATTTATGAAGAGCTCATAAGTATTCTAAAATACCTTGCTGAATTTCAGTCTTTTGCAGTTTCATTCCTGAAGAGTTATGAATTTTATTTTCTTTAAGATATTATTTAAATTATATTCTTATTTCTTATACAAATCTTTGAACAAACAGGATTGGATAAGAAAAAACACTTGGAAGGAGGCATAAAAGGATCACAACAAAAGGACCATCAAAATCAATGAGCAAGTGGCTGTCTATACTGGTGATGACCAATATTACACACTTGCTGGAAGCAAAAAATCCCTCTAGACAGAAAGAAATCTGTCCTTATGTATACTGTCTTTGGCTAAAAATTTGCCAGTTTTAGAATTTACTCTCAACACAGTTCATTACATACCAAAGATTTTTAGAGCTATTGTCATCTCAACAATGTAATTATTTTCAAACTTCCAATTACAAAATAACTCATAAGACACAAGACACATTATTAGCACACAGTTTATTTCAAGATACGTGAAATCCGAAGTCAAGAATGCTTACTGTACTTTCATTCTTATTTTAGCCATTTAAGGTCAGAGAGTGAGACCCCATGTTTATGGTGACTTTGGGAAGGTGATAAAGCTGCAGCCACAGACAGCCTGAAGGAGCACCACATTTCTTTATTTAAGCTTGATGTAGAAATCATTCATCTCTTTTCCCCAGGCAGCCTTTGTTCAATACTGCACAGTAAAAGGCATTATCTTTCACAACCTTTAGCTGGTTTCTTATGGGTCAGTGACATTAATATATCTGTGTATGACACACAACAAATTAATACAAATTTGAACTGGAACAAATTTTTTCTACTGTGAATGTATGTGCTGTAAAGTAAAGCTGATTGAGATTAAATACAACAGAGTATTTTTAGTATGATACGATTTGGGAAGAAAATGCACAAGTTAACATGAAGTTATCAGATTATTGTAGTAAACTTTGGACAGTTAGGTTTGTTTCTTTAATTCTCATTGACGACAAAAAAACAACAGCAAAAATAGACAGAAGTTTGAATAGCATACATATATTGGGTTTTGTTACCTGATTCTCTTTTGGAGTGGACATAGTTCCTACCACTCTGTTACTGATATCTAATAATCTGGTTTTTATATATATATGTATATATCTTTGAATTCTTTTTTTTGAGTTGAAAAGAAGTTCTTTACCTCTTTTTACTCATTTGTAACTGAGGTCATGTCTCACCCCTGCCCCTCTTTTCTCCCCCCTTCCCCCCTTGGCTTAAAAAATTCTTCATGGCTAAGAACAGAAATGAAGATGTCAGAAACAAGGGGTGTAAAGTAGAAATAATCTTTCCCTGAGCTCAAAGAATCCAAGTTTCTTTGAATTTACTGCATCTAGTTTTTGCAGAATATGCCTATTAAATGACTTGAAGATACTGGACATCCTTTTGAAGAGCTGTGTTCTTTTGTAAGCAGAGTTTCAGAATACTGAAGTTAGCTGAAAGCCTTTATGAACCTTAATGTGAGAAATTATTATATTACAAACATGGCTTTGGATAGTCTTGGGAGTCATACTCTTAAATTACATAATCCGGTATTAAAGGCAAAGACTGTGGCTAAATAGGACATCCAGAAATATGATGAAAGTATGTGTAGATCAAGGATGAGTGGGACAAGTAAAACAGTGGTTAATAAGAAAGCCAAATGTTGCCAAAAGTAGTAGTGAAAGCTAACTGACAGGCAAAGATAACATCCCTGCTAATGTCAGTGCATGGTAATGAAGTAAATGAGTTAAAAGAACTGTGGAGTCTGGAAGGCAGAGTACACAAAGACAGACATTTGTTCAAACCTAGCACAAGAGACAGAAGAAATTAAAGCCATTAATTCCTATGACCAGGAAGTACAAGAAGGAATGAATGCACACCGCTTAAACATCAATCTTTGGAGAGCTGGAAATAGCTTTTGCATAGTTCTTTGCGCAGGTTGTTTACTTTTATGGTGTACTCCAGCAGCATTTGGGACATAAGAGCTAGAAATTGTGATACACAGCAAGCTATATTCCCTGCAGGACAGAGCAGTAAAGCAAGTTTCTTTGAATTTGGTCTTCTTTAGAGTTTACAGGAAAAAACTAGTTGCAATAACAATGAAATATGAGTGTTGAAGTGTTTGGTTTGACTTGCGGATTTTACAGATAACCATACTGATGCTATCTAGTATTAATTTTTTAAAGTTCATTCTTGGTTTTAGTAACCCAAAAGGCAGAAACATAAACCTGAAATATCTTGGCTTCCAAGACTTTGGGCATTTGTAACACCTCCCAGCATTTTCAAGATGCAAAGGAAACAAGGACACATTAAGCTGTATATGATGTCAGATTGATCATGAAGAGGCTCCAGAAGGAATCTTGACAGATTCTCCCCAGAGATTCATTAATAAGATACTAAAAAAACAAGTTAAAAGGAATACAGGAAATACAAAGGAGAAGGCACATAAATTGAAAGTGACTGATAGCAACTGATTTTCACTACTGAGATTCCACCATGATTAGGAGTTTTGACTAAATTTCACGCTCAAAACAATTTCATTCTCTTCTTCAGTTTGATAAAGTCACTAACATTTTTTGCTTCTTAACATCTCACCTCTTGATCTACTGATAATATGCTGCACAAGAGATCTGCCTGATGAGTGTCTGCGGCAATGTGTTCTGGAGCTAAATTGCCTTTGTAAATCTTTTTGCTAAAATAAAATGAGCAGCAGGTTGTTTGTCATTTCAGCTGTAACAAAATAAATATTTTATCATCTTCTCTTCAAAAGCCCATCCATAACTCAATGGATTTATGGAACAATTTAAAGAGCATGTAATTCACTTTAATTACATTATATGGTCTATTGTATTGAAACCTTGAAGTAATTTGCAACTGGAGTTTACCTAAAATACTGTATGATGTCAGGCTGATTTTTATTTTCTTTCCTTAGGTAAACTGCTACTTTTCATTCAAATGGGTGCACAGAATGCAAATAAGAAAACTAAGATAGTCTTTGAAATAATTTCCATCAAAAGAAGATTCAGAGTTTTGTGAAGAGGCTGTTTTTGTTTTTGTTTGGTTTGGTTTTTTTTTGTTCTGTTTTTTGTTTTTTTTTTTTTCTTAGACCTTGTAGAAAGAACCAATATTCAAGTGATAAAACATTAATGAAAAGGCATGCTGAAGCATTTGAAGTGGGGAAAACAATCACTTCACTTCTCATCAAATGTGCAGAGAATTTGATCTGGTGCCTTTTAATAAAGATAGGCAAGAATTTTATCTAATTATGATGTCCCTCCCAAGTCGTTAAAGAATCACTCAGTGAAGGTCAAGTTTCAAGGAGCAGAGCTTCAGGCCACATCTGTTGCTGACCTTGAACACTGCAGGGAATCAAGAGCACTACTGCTTCAGAGGATTTTGATTTGCAGCATCATATTTCCAGTAGTGCCAGTTTGTGCCAAGTGAAAACATGTAACCTGCAGAAGACCAGTGGAAATAATAAGCAAAATAAAGCATAGATATGGTAAGGAAAAATATTAAAATTAAAACCTGCAGAGTGGGTTGTTTTATTCTGTATTTAATAGTGACATTTATCAGAGGGAGACAACTGAAATGGCTGAGTGAAAGAAGGACATTTATTTTTAATAACTTCTCACACCATTTTTCCTTCATTCCAGGAGGAAAATAAATAAATACATACATACAGAAATATAGTTCAAAGACAAGAATAATTGGTTTCATTATTGAACAAACTTTGTATCTTTGTACAAACCTGCAACTAGAGTTTTGCTTAAATAACTCCCATAGCTGGCAATACCTTGGTAAAAATTCAAGCTTTAGTTAACTACAAAAGGGAGAATTTGCAATAAGAACCCTACATACAAAGAGAGATGAGAGACCTCAAATTATAGCCCATTAATTATAATATATTGATACTATGAAATATTTTGTATCCTGATACTCAATCTCTTAAATTTATTTTAAGATTGTCTCTTTCTAAATTCTTGCCTCGCCTTGCCTTGCCTCACTTATCTACACTTTGCCGCCTTCTGTCTTATTGATGTCTAACAGCACTGCCATTTATTGTCCATAAAATCTATTCTGTTCAAGTGACTGTTATTCATTCTTCCTGATCATGAGGTTCCTCAGTTCTTTGTACAGATCTGTGTTTGCTACTCACTTTACAGGCTCTGACTGTAGAAAAATTCACTCCAGGTCTGCTTGACATAAAGTGCTACTATTTTAAGTGTCAGTGTGACAGATGAGGTGGGAGACCAAATGCTACCCTCATTTATGATTGTGAGAACAGAATCAATCTGTCTAATTCCAATATGGGACACACAAAATACCTACAAATAATCTTAACTTATAATGCAGTTACAAAATCTATAAGATGATATATAGCTGCTTCTTCATTATATTTTAATTTTACAGGGGAAAAGGGGGGAAAAGGGTGATATGTGAAAGGGAAATAATTATATATAAATCCTATGCATATTTTAATAGTAGCTTTTGGTTTATTTTAATATAGTTTGAAACCTAAAAAAACCTTCTGTCTCTTAGTTTGCAACATGCAACATGTATGTTCATATTTTGCAATATATATGTAGTCTATATTTTGCTTTCCTTGGCTTCCAAAGTAATCACACCTATATGGTTTTGTAATTTACTTTGTTATTGTCTTTTGGGGCTTTTTGTTCTGTTCTGGTTTGGTTTGGTTTGGTTTGGTTTGGTTTGGTTTGGTTTGGTTTGGTTTGGTTTGGTTTATTTGCTTGCTTCCCAGGAAAACCTAACTGAGAGCTTCTCTCAAGTGCAAAAGAAGTCTGACTTGGTCTCTGTTCTCTCTTTCTTGATTACATAATAAACCCACAGGTTCCATTGGGGTGAACCATCTTAGCTCAAGACAGACTGTTACAAACTCCTGCTAATTGCCTTTTAAGCTTTCAGGAGTCTGTCTTAAATTGCTTAGTCCCAAAAGGGAAAGCCAGAAGTTCATAAAACCTTACAAACTCTGCCAAATATTGCAGTGCTTTATTCGCAGAGCAAGTCTGGGAAGATGGGGGTTTTTTTTTTCATTTGCTATTTGTAGTATGGAAGGAAAATTTCATTTCCCCCACAGCTCTTTTGTCAATTTCACTGCATTAAAACCATATTCACTTCCCGAAACTGTTATACCTGAATGGCATAACGGGGATGAAAACTGCAAGACAAGAGTAGAAAGCTACTGTACCTTTTGATTTTGAATCTACTTAAATATTACTTGTGCGATTGCAGGCACTCAAACACAACAAGGTTTCACTTCACAGAGAATTAAGGTCAAATTATTCTGTCTTACCAAAGCTCTATCTTCCATTTAAGAACTTGAAGAACTTAAATAACAGAAATACATGATTTTTATTACATTTTTTTTATTATTATTTTTCTTTTTAACTGTACTTGACCTTAATTCTTTGTGAAATGCAAAAATCATATATTTCTGGTATTTAAGTTCTTAAAGTTACAAAGTCTTCAAATCAGAGACAGAGCTTTGGTAAGACGAGACAAATATGAAATGGAAAAGGACAAATATACTTAGGAAATTGTTGCCCAGAGAAGCTGTGGATGCCCCATCCCTGGAAGTGTTCCAAGCCAGGTTGGATAGGGCTTTGACCAAGCTGGTCTGGTGGAAGATGTCCCTGCCTATGGCAGGGGGTGTGGAACTAGATGGCCTTTAGGATACTTTCAAACATAAACCATTCTATGATTCTGTGTTTCTGTGAAAATAAAGGAAAAGATTTAATGAATCATCAGGTAAATGCACTGTATAAACATATAATATGAGTCTGCAGTCTAAGCTGAACTAAGTTGACCAATATTACCCTTCTCATTTGTAGATGTGGAATTGATGAAAAGAGAGATTTTTTGATCCAAGTTGGAAATGTATTTTAAAATGGTCTTAATATAAAGCATACAGCGTAAATATATCAGAAAAGACTGGATTAAATATGGTAAAGGTTAGGAACATGCCTTGACCACAAAACATTCTTGAAAGTTCCTGAAAGGGGAATATTTAGCTCTTGCTCTTAGTAGCTATTTCCAGCTTGTAGGCACTCGAAACTCACCTTCCTGTTCTGCAGCACAACCTTGAAGAGGTCATCAAACAGAGATACTTCATTTGTATTCATTTAAATTCCTACAGATATTTAGGAGTTCTCCTCAGAACATGCTTGAAAATGTTTCAAATGCTTAATCTTCACTTCACTTAATCTCCACCATCTTCCCACAAAACCAATGATGCCTTGTTTTTTCTCCCTCATGCCTCATGCATAAGTCCCCTCAGAAATCAATATGGGATAAAAGTTCAATTTCAACTCATATATGTCCCAAATCGCAAGAGTATATGATAGAGGTTTGGAATCCAGGTCTTCTCACATGCAGATATTTGTTTTGTAGAGTCAACCCTGCTATTAGTCAATATGTATTTAAGTATTTGTTCCATAATGGAACAACTTCAGGACCACTCAATGTTCAGGAGACTATATAGTCATGAAAAAATATCTTCAAGCGCTCAAAATAACAGTCTAAAACCTGAAATAAAAGGAATTGAAAGAAGCAGCAGCAACCTACGCTGCACTTAATTTTTCAAAGAAAATATTGGTACTGTTGACTACGCACATGACACACTTTCTAAATGAAGTTGTTAAATGACTGTCCAACTGTACTGGGTTCAGCAGGGGTTAGATCATTGCTTGGGTTGGGCTGGGTATTGGTTGGCAGGTGGTGAGCGGTTGTATTCTCTTCCCTTGTTATTTCCCACATAATTTTTATTATTGGCTGTAGCAGCAGTGGTTTTGTGTTATACCTCAGTTACTGGACTGTTCTTATCTCAACCCGTGGGACTTACATTCTTTTGGCTTTCTTCCCCATCCCTCCAGGAGCTGAGGGAGGAAGGGGGGGAGTGAGCGAACGGCTGCATGGCTTTGAGTTACTTGCTGGGCTTAAACCACGACACCAACACTGCACTTACACCTATGAATCCAAGTGAGGAAACTCATTTCACCCAGACAAAGTTGTTTGCCACTATTTGAAAGCATTAAACTGGAATTGCTGGGGGAGGGGGGCATCATTTCATCCCAACACACCAAGTCAGTTGCCAGCACCTATCACAAATGCTCAGAGCAAAGCAGAGATATACCAGCCCCTCCAGCCAATGAGACAGCTTCATTCAGACCTCTGCTCAGATGCCTCTATACAAATGCCCATAGCATGGGGAACAAACAAGAAGAATTAGAGATGTGTGCATATCTATGGGGGAACTGATGGACAGGGATGGAGCAGTTGATGTCATCTATCTGGACTTGTGCAAAGCGTTCAACATTGTCCCACACAACATCCTTATCTCTAAATTTAAGAAACGTCAATTTGATAGGTGGACCACTTGGTGGATAAAGAACTGGCTGGATGGCCACATGCAAAGACTTGTGATCAATGGATCAATGTTCAGATGGCGACCAGTAAGAAGTGGTGTTCCTCAGGGATCGGTGTTGGGACCGGTCTTGTTCAACATCTTTGTCAGTGACATGGACAATGAGATTGAGTTCGCTCTCAGTAAGTTTGCTGATGACACCAAGCTCTGTGGTTCCGTTGATACGCTGCAGGGAAATAATGCCATCCAGAGGGACCTTGACACGCTTGTGAGGTGGGCTGATGCCAACCTTATGAAGTTTAACCATGCCAAGTG
>WYDI02018078.1:0-40413 GCA_009867235.2 Psittacus erithacus
TCCCCATCCCTCCGGGAGCCGAGGGAGGAGGTGGGGGGGCAGTGAGTGGGCTGTGTGGCAGGCCTTAAACCACGACATCACTATAGTCCCTAATGAACCGTCCCTCCCCAGCATCCTTATAGCCCCCTTCAGATACTCGAAGCTGCTATGAGGTCTCCATGCAGCCTTCTCTTCTCCAGGCTGAACAGCCCCAACTTTCTCAGCCTATCTTCATAGAGGAGGTGCTCCAGTCCCCTGATCATCCTCATGGCCTCCTCTGGCCTTTTTCCAACAGTTCCATGTCCTTTTGATGTTAAGGGCAGCCAGTGGGCAAAGAGGGGGTAAGAAAACAGTTATTCTCAACTGTACCATTTATTCTGCTTAGGGCTGTTATAACATTTTCCAGGAGGGAACTGAATTCACCATCCCCAAAAGGGATAAGGAGTTCCTCCTGCCCTTGCAAAGCATGACATGAGCTCCAGGAAATGAGATGGTAACTTCTCAAAGGAATGTGCTCTACACCCTCATCCCTTTGATAAGCTCTTGTTAGGACAAACAGCATTGCCTGCTTTTGGCCATGCGGGCTGCAGCTCCGGCAGAACACAGAACACTGGAGATGGCTGTTACCTGTTTCTGGGCTTTGCACTCCTCCTCACCTCCAGCTGCACAGTTGCTTGTACAGACTGCAGATGGTCCTGACTCTGCAGGACACGGATGCTCACAGGGAGTGAGCCAACCTTCCACAAATGCATTTTGCTTCTTGGCTCAGGACCCCTGCAAGACAGTGGAGCTGCTGATGGTCTTTGGGACTGGATATGCACAGATGTCATCCAGCTGAGTATCTTTCAGGCACTCTTCAGTGCTGCATTTATACCAGAAGTGAATAAGTCAAATTTTATCACTTTTTGTGATTTTTTATAAATCTATAGGTACTTGGATTGGTACAGATCACTAAGTAGTTTAATGCGTCCTGCTGGCAGCAGCATTCATCAGTTCCTTTTTGTTGAGCCAAACGACTTGTGCTTGACAAAAACATAGTCACCTCTTCTGATGTGAAGATGTCCAGAGATGGATCCTACTCTGCTGCAAGCTTCAGCCCATGCTGCCCCCATCCTGTGTCACCCCCTGTGCCTCTTCCTCCAGGTACAGAAATGGGGCTGTGTTTTATACCACTTCAATTATTCAGCTAATTGGGAGATGAGTTAATTTTTGTGTCAAGTAGTGCAAACTAATCAATGGGTTTAGAGTTATCCAATGTGATAGCATTTTCCTTTTCATTTTTCCCTCTACTCTAACAGTTAATGTTATTTATTCTTTCCAGAGAGAAAAAACCAATATCAAGTGTTCTAAAAGCTGTGACCTGAAGCCTTTCATTTTGCTGTGAAGTCAAGGGCAAGGCTTCTATTCGGAATTGCAGAGAGGTAAACAACAATGTGGATCAACATAATGAAAATTATTCAGCTGAAAGAAAAAGCTGAAAGAGCTACACCACAGACCTGGTGACCAAATGTTTGCTGGTAAGTGCAGTGGAACATCTATAAAGAGATGGCTGTATTCGGAGTGGCAAAGACCAAATTACCCTCCCAGCAAAAGGGCCACTACGTGAGGTTTCTATCCCACCAGCAGCTGCTTATTGCTGATGTTGGTGGCTTTTCTGTGAAATAATGTGGCAATTATGCCTTGTTGACCTCAGGAGTGATTGTAGGGAACAAGCAGAGAAGCACGTGTTGGTCAGGGCACACTGCCACAGCAGCAGAGCGTCACCCACTGACAGGACCCCAGGGTGTCTCTAGGACAGGAAACTTGAATTGTACTTTTATATAGTTCCTTGCAAATAACGTCCCTGGATGCTGGAACATGCTTAGCCCCACGCAACAGCTTTGACCCCTGCAAACTGAGTGAGGAGGTCCCCAGTATGGGCTGGGGAGGATGGAGGTGGTTGTTGTCCTCTCCCTGGGCTGTGGGTGCTGCCAAATCTCCCTTTCTCAGCCACAAAAGGCAGTGTGATGCAGGAGCACTGCAGTAGTGCAGATGGGCTGAGTTGCGCAAGGTAACAGAGCACTCCCCCAAATCTCCTCTCTAGTGCCTTGGCTTCTGAGGCTAATGAAGCTTTGAGGGGTAATGTGAATTGCTGCATAAATTGATATCCTTTGCTAATTGCATCAGCATTTTGCTTTGATGAAAGCCTAGGGTAAGATGCCAAGAAACTAATAACATGCAGCATCAATAGCTACTCTACAAAAAACCAGAAGTTGATGATTGATTGAACGCCTGATGATTCATGGAGCCATGGGTCAGGTCACCAGGAGATGTTTCTGAAGGGTTCAGTGGGTGATTATTTCAACATGGCAAAGAAAAAAATCAAAGCACAAACCTTGCCTGAACATCTTTCAGGTTACTGAAAGGAAGGTCACTGTGTTCTGCTCTCTCACGTGGGACTTGTCATCACTGAAGTTGCTTCTATCCCTTCCTTGATGGCCAGATGCTTGTCTTACCCCAATTGCAGAAAATCAGGCGGCCAGAAACACTACTGAAGGTCTTCAGGGCCAGATCACTCACAGGCCAGGGCTGCTGTAAATGCCTCACAAGCATTTTAGTGGCCAAACTGGGATGAGGCAGATTGCCTGTCTTTAGCTTGGGGTCTGATGGAAGGAAAAGTCCTGGTAATGTACGGCACTGCCAAGCACCTCTGTGTCAGATGGTTGGTAGTAAACAGATTGTTATTACCTGGCAGTTGGCTGGAAATTGAAACTCTTCCACTCAAATTTTCTAAGGACATTAAAAAGCCTGTTGAAGCCGTGCCATACACAGAGAGCTGGGGCCGCATTCTGCACGGCAGTGACCATTCCTGCAGGCTGCAGCAGTCTCCCTTGCTCCTCACTGCAGCTTGTTACACAGATTTTGGACACTTTTGTCTTGGCCTTGTGGTAGCCTCCTGTTACTGCCGTGGTGTTGATAAACGCATTTGATATCCACAGCATCTTTGCTCCAGCCAGACCCCTCTCCATCACCACTATGTGAACCAGAGATGTTTGCATGGGCAGCCGGATCATGCCATGGTCTCAATGGAGACATGAAAGCCAAGAGTTGATTTAGCTTCCCCACTGAGAGGAAGCTCGATATGGATTTAGCACCCTTCTTTTCTTAGGCATAATTTGTTATGCAAACGCTTTGTGATGGGCCATGAGGAAGCAGTTGGTTCTGTGCTGGTGCCAGAGGCAGTGTGGGTGATCGCTCAGCCAGCAGCGCAGGAACAAAAACAAACACCCTGACAGATGCTGCAAACACGTAACTCCCTGTTAACCACAGCCAAAATCACTGCTGCCTCGTGTAAATATTTAGCAATGCCAATGGAGCGTGAGAAAGTCTGAATGAGCAGAGAGTAGAAATGAGGCCAGAGGTGCAGGGATGCGGGATGGTGCTTTGGGGATGCACATGCACCCACTTACCTGTGGGAACACATGTCAGTGCTCTGGAAGTTTATGACCAAGGTGTATAAAAGCACTGCTCGTGCCTGTGTGAAGCAAGAATGCCATTGAAACCACACAGGGAACCATGCAGGGTTGTCCACTGTGGTTTCCTCACCCTTCAGCTCCTGGTTTCACTGGTTCACCTGCATGACTTTTATTCCCATCTATTCCTTCTTTCTGTCTTATCGGTACCAAGCATGTTACTGGAAAGCCTTACTGAGCAATATATAAATGTCTACACAAAAATACATTGCTAAACAGGTTTCTGAGAGCAAATACTTTCAAGCCAATCTAATTTGTTTCTAAGATGGAGCTGCAGCGTGCATTGATCTGTCTTTATCTTCACAGCACTTTTGACGCTGCTCCTGTGACATTCCTTTAAACCAGTAATGGAAACACAGGCTAAAAAAAATGGCAATGAGGTGAACGCGTTAAAACTGGAGAAGCGTTTACAAAAAGCAGTGAGTAATGGTCCAGTCACTGCAGTGATTTAGAGGCAAAGATGCGTCCTGTTCTTTCGCACATCACGAAGGAGGTGAATGGGGAGAGAGGGTTCTGGAAGAGAAACAGCAAAAATGATTCAAGCTTTCTTTAAAAAATTAAAAATCCTTTATCAGAAGCTGTGGCTAGAACAGGGTTTGCTTACAGCAAGGGAGATGGTCAAGGAGGGATAACAAGCGTGTTTGTCTGAGATGTCTGGAGGTGAGCAGTGAGCTGACAAGGGGAGCAGAAGGGAGCCGGGGCTAATGGGGTGAGAGATACAGGGAAAAGGCAGCTCATGGGGTCCTTGTGCCAACCCTGGTATTTGGCTTTGTAATATGAAGGATTTCTTTAATTCTTCGCCTGTATGGTGCAGGTATGGTCTGCTTGAATCTGCCCTAGTGCAAGGGGTGGGAGCCCTGGAGCTCTTGCTGCCCCTTCACATCCTGCATCCTTGGGACTCATAATTTCGATCTAAATCTCCGAAAACCATCCAAGTCAAACTTCTGGGTATTCTGTGCAGCTGCTCAGGCTGTGATTGTACTACAAGAATTCAGTTCTCTTTTGCGGACAGTATAAGCTGGTTAAACTAAGTGTATTTGAAGTTTCTATGGTCCTGGGCAGTAGTATCTAAATCACACTGAGAATCACCATTAAGTTCTGGCAGCACGAAGAATCTGCACTTGCTTAACCTGACTCCACTTTTCACATTAATTCAGTTAAATGAATGCAGCTCTCAGTGTCTTGAGAGGGCAGCTGATTTTAATTAATCTTAAACTGGTTTCAGATCAAATGTGATAAGTAGGAGCAAGTCACCAAACTGATACAAGTGTGTCTGTACAGGGATTTCCCTGTTTAACTAAATGGGGTATAAGTCATGTTTTTATTTAAAGTGATGCAACATTTATGTGAAAAAGCTTGACTAATTTAAGCAATCTTAAAAATTTACTCTAAAATCTTGCAAATAATAATGAAAAAATAATCATAGAATGAAATAAGCAGAAGAAGCGTATGAGAGAAACCCAGGATGTTATTTTCATTATTCAGATGGTTTATCCATTGAGTTTCTCTGTCCCTGCCAGCCCTGCAAGCTGCAGCACTGCAGAGTTGCACAATGTAGATGTGAAGGAGCTGAAATGTGGTCTTCAGCTTCCCATTTCCTCCACATGTCTGAAGCATAATGGGTTTCTTCTTGCTTTTTAGAACAGCATGAGGAAACTGTGGCATTGCATGTACTTGTATGGCCTGAATTTGGTCCAGCTGTAGGGGTGACATAACATTGATGCATCATTTGCTGGTCCAGTGCCAGTGCTTTGTGCTGTAAGGGTGCAATTCCCAAGTGGGTGAATCCCAGCCCTTGTTCCCGCACAGCTAATAATAAAGCTCTTACTGATTTTACATGTTTTGTGGATTTTTTGTTAAATGGGAAACAATGGAGATGTGTATATATGGATGAAAATTGATGACAGCATCATTCATAACTCTTTTATGGCTTTATTCATCTTCCCATTTATGCCTCAACACTTGATCTTACCCATTATGCAGAGATCAATGTCAAAAGGTGGGAGATTTACAATGAAGACAATGCTGCCTCTGATATTAGGGAAAAAAAGGTGAGATACTTTCACTGAGTTAATCAAAGGAATTCAAAGGGAGTTTAAATCTTTCAATTTTCTTTGGCTCATGAAGAAGATGAAAAGTGTTTGACCTCCAGTAAACCAACTGAATTCATATGGTGGCTCTGTAAACAAATAAAACGTCCACACAAGCAGAATATTGATTACTTAGGTACTAGTTGCTGAATTACAGATAAGACCATCAAAAGCAACAGCAAGAAAGTATCATAAAATACATCAGGGCATCCAAAGCGCTGGGCTTAATGCAAATAGACAAGATAAATAAGTGATATTAAACTAACAAGGCTGAGAAGTAGCAAGACGCCATTGCTCCATTGCATTGTTCATGGCAACAGTAGGTCCTTTACATCAGCTGCTGCCCCAGCATCCATCAGTCACTTTGGCACTCGCTTTAGGGGCAAACTGTTAAAGGGACTGGGGCTGTCATGGAAAGTTTGGCCCCCAAATGCTTTTATTGTCTACGTGGCACAAGATAATAGGCTTTTGGCTAGGTGATTTACTAGAGAAGGAATTCCATCTCTGTGGCCATTGCAGTTTATAGCAGGCTGCTGAGGTGACCATCTCCTGGGGCTTCTGGTGGTGCTGGCAACATCATAGCTTGAGGCAGAAGTTACCGCAGTGGTGGCCACTATCACTTGGTGGCATTAACAACATGTAGAGAGGATCCATCACCTCTTGTTAGAGATAAGGAATAAGATAGCATTTTTCCCCCACCTCTTCCGAAGCCCTGGCCTTTGGAGAATATACCTACCTAGTCATAAAAAGAGACAAATCTCATTGCCCAAATCAGGGCATCTTGGGCAATGTCTGACTTCTAAGCAAAGACCTTGTGAATTTTTCTGTGAGGGGTTATCTGAGGTAGGAGCTGCGTCTCTGGGTGGGCAGGAAGAGCATATAGGATCACGTTCCCTACTCGGCAGGGGGATCTTTTATATGTTGAGCTGGATGATGTGGGAAACAAGAAAAGAGAAGAGAGGATCACAGGAAATGAGGCATGAAAGGCAGATGTGCTTTTCTTTTGGGCTTTCTTAGGGAAGCAAGATCTGGCCAATCCCGCTGGGTATTATACACGTTTTAGTATCAGAATGAACTGAAAATCTTTTGACAAAAATGGTAATTTGAAATTTAAATGAATTTCTTAATCCTAACAGAGGAATACTTACTTCCTAAGGAAAACTGTGAAATGAAAGATAACCTACATCAACTTCATAACAAGTAGCAGGCTACAAAGGGACAAAGTTAGAGACATATTTGCATGAAAAACATTAAAATAAGCAACCTTTGCTCTTTTTATATTTGTGCAAGAAGTAGTGATAAAATGCATACTCTATTTCACTTTCTTCTCTACAGGAAGTACGCAAGCTGCAATTAATTCCACGTGTAACAGCACTGCTGGAAGAGGTGATCATAAACAAAAACCTAAGACTAATAACCTGGTAGTAATATTTCAAAGCTGAGACAGTTTTGGACTTGTCATTATGGGCTAAAGTTCTGAACCAGGCAGATTTTCTTTTGTATTAAACGTATTATGTGAAAAATGAAAATAACCCTGGACTTCTTTTAAAAAGCTGACTTCAGAAGAGTCTGTAAAGTCTGTTTTGTTTTGTTTGACTACTCTTGGGAGACAGCAGGCTTCAAATTGAAAGAATACGTGCTGTAGGAGACCAAGAATGATGCTTAAAGCAGGCATGGGCATCTCCAGTAGTTATTACTGAGGGGTATGTACCTTTAGCTATGAGCACAGACATGGGATGTAACTGGGGCTCATGAGAGGACAGACCAAGGGTTAACTATGGAAATCTTGAAGGACTTTTGTTCAGAAAGTGACCCCTATTGACTGCAATTTGCACCATTAAGGGCTTATGAAAGGCAAATAGTTTCACAGGGGTCTGCTGAATTGCTGCATGACTTAGGAAATGAGGTATTGACCTCAGTTCCTCTTGAAGGGCTTTTATGTTGCTGGGCTTTGGTGTAAGTAAGTGTGTTGGGGAGGTGAACTTGCACAAACATCTTCTTGGTTCCAAAGGAGCAGAGCAACAGGACAAGGATGAGCTGATTAAAGGAATGAGCTCAGTGGAGAATTTCACAGCCAAAAAGGAACAGGCAGGCATTAGGGCTTGTGCTAGCATGAGGCCAGCGGGGCTATCAAATATATCTATTAAAAAAAACCCAACAGTTAAGAGACAGCAGATTTTAAGAAAAAGCAAAGAATTCTGCTCAGTTCAGTATGTAAAGATCTTAAAAGCAAGGTCTCAAGTTCAATGTCTTATGGATAGACATGAGCTAGCACTATCACCTGAGTGTTACAGAAGGAGTGAATCACTCAAATCAAAGACTGATTTTTAGGCTTTGTCATGGCTATGGCATGGGCTGTGCTGCCACCATGGGAGGCTTCAGCATGTACCTGCTCGGGTTTGAACATACAACTTGCTTTGTGCGTCACGTCTAGCACATCTTTGGGGAGGTTTTCTCCCTTTTATGCTGCCACCAGCGTAGAAGTTGTGACACTGCAGCTGGCCTGAAACGTTCGCCCAGCCTGCAGTGGGCTCCTAGGATCCACCTCTGCCTGGGGCTGCCTTAATGTGACTTTGTACCTGTGAGATGAAGTGGATCCTCGTGTATAGAAATACAATTCCTAATCTTTATCATCCGGATTATGTATGGCATGGTTACAGGTTAATAATTCACCAGTGAAAGTTATTGGAAATGAATGTGGCAGCTGCACTGATCACTGGAGCCTTTTGTTTTCCTATGGCTTCACATGCTTTGGAAACAGAGGTATTCCCAGAAACGGCTTTGTTTGCATGTGGAGCCGTTTGGATAATCTCATCCCCAATCTTTCATTGTCCACTCTACTGCCCAGGTGATGCTGCTCTCCATTAGCTGCTTCTCTCTGGGCAGGATTACCAAGGAAACGATATAGCTTTAAAGCTAGCAGTGTTAGAGAATTAAATAGGGGTCTGATAAATGCATTAACAACAGTAAGTTTTAGCCTGATGTCTAGCTAGAGAAACTTGATCATTATGGTATGAAACTATCCTTCTGCTATCAATAGACAAATTTAAAGTCATATCCATGTGTGCAGGTGCTTGGGCTAAATACTCTCAGAGATGGCACACACAAAAGCAGGAGTCTGGGTCACTTCCCCTTCCCCCCCCCTTCTGAGCTCTGTATTCATTGCAATAGGTAAATAATTGTTTGTTATTAATGATCAATAATTTTCATGTGTTCTTATGGTCCCCGGTTGGGTACAGACCAGAAACCAAGTAAAACCGCGGTGACATCTAGTGGCTGCTGGGAATTCGCAGTGATAATAGGGGCGGGAATGCCTTTGCTCAGGAGCTTTAGAGACGCTGTGTAGAAAACAGTGGTGGAAATATCAAAACTTTCCAGACTTACACAGCCTGTATTTAGAGACCTCCCCACCTTACTCAAGGAAAACATTGCTGGAATTTCTTTGAACAGTGCAGTCCCTGCCATCCCCATGTTCCTGATCATACCCAGCACAAGGGATGCTTTGGAGGGGCCAAAATTAGGTCTCTCCAAGGTGTTCTTTTGTGCCCTAGATCCTGCTTTCCTTTAGGACAGCCTCCTTTGTCCCACCATCTCACTCTCTGTGGGTAGTGTACTCATCAGCTTCCACAGACTGGCTGTTTGCTGAAACATGACACAGGAAGATTGCTTTGCAGATGCCCAGTGAGAGAAATTTAGGCCAATTACAGAAAAAGCAATTGCAAGGAAAGTAGCATGGTATTATGTATTAATTAGCAAATGCACAAGGAAATATTCTGCGAAGCTAGAAGTTTTGGGGTGAGGTGCTATAATATAGGCTGATTTCATGCCAAGTAGAACAGGTACTTGAGCAAGAAACTTCGATGTGGTTTGAGTTTAAATGCAGCCTGCAAGAACAGGTTACTGACAATATATATCAAAGGCATTTAGGTAAGTGTGGCTGAGGAAATGTTTGAAATGCACAAATGCAGAAAGAAAGCAACATCTGGAGGGCTCTTGACAGCTGTTTCCCCCAGGGCAGGCTCAGGGAAGAGTTACCCACACTGTATGGTTGAGCACAGATGCCAAATTGGTCTTTTCCCATTGGTCTCCGCTCTGTGCCTTGAATAGGGGAAACATTCTTTGATCTTTGTGGTGATGAACAAGTGAGACTGTATTTGGGTTCTGATCAAGCAAATCAGCCATAATTCCAGAGTGACTGATCTGGGGACAAGGCTGGCACGCGTGGCAGCGCTGGGTTGCTGGTGGTGAGCTCTCTGTCCTTCAGTGTGTAGCACTAACTAAAAGGTGTTTAACTGTTTTTAACTGGGCACTGCCTCAAGCAGTCAGCATTTCTCAGGATAAAACATAGAATAAGCACATGCACAAGAGCTAGCATCAATTAAATGCAATGAAATAAACAGCTGTCAGAGGTGTCTCTGCAGGCAGGTCATTCCTCCCCATCCACCATCTGCCTCTGCAGTTGCACATCTCCACCTGCTCCGTGGGCATCCAGCTGACTTGGCTGTGGGTGGCTGGCAGCAGGTCAGCAGCCCATGTGCATCCTGCGCTCAGTTTGCTGGGGCAGTTTGGAAGCGAGAACTTTTGGGAAATTCTAAGGGAAAACAAGGGTTACCAATGATGCCATTGGCAGGCTTCAGCATGGCCAGCCAGTGCAATGTGGTGTGGCCCATTGTGCATAATTCATAAGGAAATGAGAGTTGCATTTACTATGTGTTTGCACAGCAATAGGACTGTAATTACTGGGTATATTTACAACCATCACAGCTCAGTGCAGAGAGAAGTGAACCTTTCCTCCTTTCTGACTGGGACACAGTGCTTAGAACCACCACATACATCCTCTGGCACATCAAGACTCAGATCACCAGCACATTCCTAGGAAGAAAAAGCAAGCTGCCTCCTTTTTAACAAGAACCCAGGTTAAAAGTGATGATTTAAGTGCCATCAAGCATGGGAATACAGGAAGCCCATAGATCAAGAGGATGAAAGGAAATCCCTGAAAGGAGGCAGGCTGCAGAGGTGGGAATGCAGAACATCCAAGGCAGCAGCAGAAGATGTGGCTGGAAAAGGCTGTTGCCTTCCCCTATCTTTCCACTGCATGTCAAGGATGGCATCTCCCAATAGGAATTTGCCTCCTTATTCTGCTGCAAAGCTGTGAAAATTGAAACTGCTGGAGGTGAGGGATATCCCCTCCGGCACCCAGCATTAGCCTAGTTGGTGCAAACTACTTTGATAAGTAAGATCTTGTTTGCGGGGAGCATCATTTCATTCAGGGCCACTTGCATAAAGTGCTACCCAGGGTGAATTATGGAGGAAAGATCAGACCATGAATAAAGGTTTTAAGACTGGGGCTTCACTTTCATTTATAAGCACCTATGTTATTTTTGCATCTAAGTCCAATTTTCAAAATAGAGTTGGGAGCAGCTCCCTGAAAGCCCTAACCTCAGGGCTTGTCTGCATGAGGCAGTTTAGCAGCATTTGTCCTGTAGGCAAAGTATAAGCGAATTAAAATAAATCCAATTATGGCCACATTTTGTCTGATGGAGCGCATCCACACAGGCTCACCATCTGCTTTAACTTGTCTGTGCTATGAATTCATAGCCCTATATTGTTCAAGTTAGTCCTTATGGGGTGTTTCTGGGTAAACAAAAATTAAATCTGTTTAAAAATATGATTTGCAATAATACTTATGGGATGGTGTTCCACATAACTTAAATCTCATTTTTAACTTTTTTACATGTAATAATAATCTTTTTTTTGACTGATTGATTAAATTAAATGTACCCTAACTCTAAAGATGCAATCCCTCACTTTGGAGTTACCTGTTTATGTTGGGTTTGGTTTAAAGGGTTTCTGTTTGAGTTGAATTGTGTTGAAATAAGTCAATGACCTGGGGAGAGGTTCTATATATAGGGAAATGCCCATGTTTAAACAGAGCTTAAAGTTTCACACCTGTAATTGAACTGTTTCAACACTTTATACATACGTGCAATCAGGCTCACAAGTAATTTATAACCCTTCAAAACAAAGAAGAATATTCAAGAAGTTCCTTAAGGAGAGTTTGATGTATTTACAAAAACAGATCCAGGATGTCATTTTCATTTGTTAGTCACTTTAATCTTTTGATTTCCTTCTATTTACCTTTTTTACCAGTTATCTTGATGAAAGACCTGTTCAGTGCCTGCCCCTGGCAGAGGAAGACAACGAGAGAGCCAATGTGATTGCAAGTGTCCATCATGGACACTGGCCCTAAGGGCTGCATGCTTGACAAATGGGTGCATGCAAAGTTGGGGTGCTGCACCCAGCACACCCCAAAAGTGCTCCTCCTGCCCTAGGCATAGCACTGGTGGCTCTATATTAGCTTAAGCCCAGGACTAAGGGGTCTCCAATTAAGCAAGAGATATTTCTGTCTACTGGGCACTAATCAAACGTAGATGTGATTGTACTAACAAGGTTCCCAGTAATCTTTTAGGATTAGCAGCATAGCCCTAAAATTTGTCTAAGAAGTTTAGAAGCAAAACCTTTAAGTCTCTTTGTCTTCTGATTTGTGTGTTGCTGTTACTCATTAAGGAAAAGGCAGTGCGTATTGTTAGGTGAGATGTGGAGGGGAGTCCCTAAGCAGAGAACTGTGTCTCTTGAACTAATAAACAGAGCTCAAAGGAAATTCAGGACTTACTTTTTAGGCCATGGCTGCCTCGGAAGATGAAAGGCTTTTGACCTCATGGGAACCAACAAAGTTCCTCCGGTGGCTACACAGAAACTAAAACGCTTGTCCAGAAGCATTATTGCTTATTTAGGCCCCCTTTAATGAACCCTGGATATAAAGGCCCATCAAAAGCAAGGTGGTGTCAATACTGGAATGCAGTGTATTAGAGCAAGGGAGATATTGAGATTAACAGAGTTGGACAGGTCACATACTTTTGATGAAAGTAGCAAATCAGAAGGTGCTTTTCATTTGGGCCATTGCCCCCTGCCCAGACATCCCACCTCTTGCTGCTCCTTGGAACAGTAGATCTTATTTCCCCACTGCAAAGTTCCCATAGATATGGCCAGGCTCTGGCATCCATCCCTTGCTACTGTCAGGGCAGCCATGGCCCTTGATCTTTTCTTCTTGCTCACCAAAAGATGCCAGCAAAGAGCTTTAGTTCCTCAGGCTCAGCTGCCAGTGCTGTATTAGGAACCTCTGTGCTGCACACCCGATAACTGATTTGTCTTGAAAGACCTGCTTTTGGCATTTTGGCAGTGAGTCCCAGAGTACAGAGTGAAGACATTCTGCTGATCTCGATAATGCTGTCAGATGGAGACAAATGTTTTTAAGCATTCACCACTAATTTCAGGGGTCAATTTTTTCCAATTAGGAAAAAAAACAAAAAACCAAAACAATCCCATGTGTGACATTGCAGAGTGTGGTCTGTGTTATTTAAATTGTCATATCCCAAAGGCTGAGTACAATGGAGAAATCAACAATTCAGGAAACAGAGGATGTAGGTTTGAGTTGACCTCGAAGAAATATATTCCGTAAAATCATTTAAGGCAAGTGAAAGATGCAAGAATTTTCTACAGAGATTTTGGAGTCCTAAAACTTCTGTGATTAACTGAAGTTATGGGATGATTGGATGAAAAAGGAGATGCGATGTGAGAGCTCAGATTCCCATGAAGGAATCTGGGCTATGTGTTTGGGAGAGAAGTGGGACCATTATTAAATGGCAATAATTTCCTACCACAGGCAACTCTCCATCAGGGTAGCAGCTGGGTATTCTTCTGATCACTAATAAATTCTTCAGAAGCATCTTAAAGAATCACGTTAGTTTGGCAGGGCTGGAGACTGAGTAAAATTACAGTGACATCTAGTGATCATAAACGTTTCACAGTGCTGCTACCTGTGAAAAAATAAAACATTTATTGTTAGACAGCATTTTAAATCCAAACACACAAAATTAGATCATTAACTGAGTCCAGGGAATGAGGTGGGTTACAAATGAGGGTGGATTATGTGACTTAGAGTGCTACAGGGATGAGAGCAAAGTGCCAGCGCTAAGGGCGGGCTGTGGGTGGGTTTCCACAGGGATCTTTGCTAGCTCTGTGTTTCTCACTGCTTCAGCAGAGTTTGCTGATGGTACTAAATTGCAGCATATTCATATAAAAGAAGCTTCAACGTTTTGGGGACTGGGAATAGAACTAATAAAAAGATGTGCAGCTTCGAAAAGTACGTGCTGGTTCCCAGGGAAAAGAAAGGAAAAGAAACCCTATTCCGTGGTAGGAATACGCAGTGCTACAGCAGCTCTGCCTGGGCACAGACCAACACTGAAGGAAAAAACAAATAAAGAGGGAATACCAACTGGCCATCAAAGCTACAAGTCAGGTTTGCATCTTGAATGAAAATGGGATTTGGATTTGCATTTGGCAGCAGTAGGAACTCACTGGTTTTGTGATGTTCAAATTGAGTGTTTTCCAATACAGATTGCTGGTTTTTAGCTACAAAAAAAAAAAAAGAAAAAAGAAAAAGGGTGTTTTTCTTCTGGTTTTCAATGTCAGATGGGAGTCTCACCAAAGTCAAGCTGGGCTTAAATTCAGCTGTCCTCCTGAAGATCCTGCTGTTGCCTATTCACGTCTTCATCACCCAAAGAAATGGAAACCAAATCAGCCAGGTTAGCTAGTGTAACAACAAAGGCAGATAACTGATGCAGATGGTGAACTGATTTTGTGGTTTTAAAGCAGGTATCTTTGTGGTCATATAAATATGCAGTCAAATACTTTTGAATTTCATCTTATGATGAAACGTTCAGGAGCTGCTTCAATAAAAGTTGAGAAGGAAGCTCCCAGGCAATTTCTGAGCCCTTCCCTTGAGTCCCTAGCAGCCAGGCAGGTTTAGTCTCTCAATTATTAGCTGAAAGAAGAATATACATTCCCACTGTCTGGTTTCAGATGCCGCTGGAGAATATGCCTAGATACATGCATAAGGGAGAGACAGATCCAGGCACATCAGATGCTCTGGCTGCCTCTGACTGTTTTGAGCAATAACAGCAGAATGGAAGTTTACTAAAAATGGGAGCTCAAATTAACTATTGGGTTTCTATGATTAGGTAAGCGATTTTCTAGAAGGAAGGAATGTGTGGTGGGATTTAAGGTGCTGCATTTCAGGAAAGCCATTGATACAACACTATTTGGAAAAGTATTAGCTATACTGGTATAGGCAGGAATGGGAAGAATAATTGCAAAGTGCATAAGAACCTGGTGCAAGACAGAGTCACAGCTTTTGGTGAGGTTGCTTAGTGTTTCCATGGGTGATGAAGCGGATGGGGTTTGCTTGCTGACGGGTTAAGCGACCTGCTCATCCCACCTTCCCTGCAGGGCTGGGGAGCGCCTCATGCCTCTTGTGGAAGCTAGAAATCGGAGTTAAAAAAGGCATTTCAGACATTTTGCTGCGATGACTCCTGCTGGGTCTCAGAATTTCCCCAAGGGTTTGCACAGCCCTGGTATTTTAGCAGAAAGCTATCCTGAGTCGAAGGCACTTACCTCCACTGCCTGCTGGGTTCAGGGTCCTGTTCTCCAGCTCCAGTGACATTAGATTCGTCAATATTATATGTGTCTTCATTTGCCCTGGTCAGCGGGAATCATGAGCTGCGATGAGACACGAGGTGCAGCACCCAATGCTCGGAGCACAACTGCCAAGAAAGCAATTAAAAATAACATTAGTGTGAATCAACAGATTTAATGCTGGGTTTCATCTCAGTGGGACTTCACAGTGTCCCACTTCAAACCATAGGCTTGTTTCCATGACAGGTCTATTTATTTAACCAGTGGAACAGCAGAGATGTGTCTCCTTCTGCTTAAAAAGCAGGTGGTTACTTTTCAAGGACTCTTTCACTAGGATTTCATACCACAGCTCCCATTAAATAAACGGTTGGAAAGGCAGATCTTCCAGCAGGATGGCATCCTCAGCATCTGCCTGGGAGGAAACACTGACTGGGAAGTGGCATCAATTTGTAATAGCGTGGTGCGGAAAAGGAAGTACCATTGCTGTTGCATGGAATTAGTTCCCTTTTACTGTATGGGGTGAAAATGGATTTGGTCTATGTCACTTCAATCAAGTTCATCACACCACGGCAAGGGCTGTTCACCAGTTCAGACCATCAAGGATCAAACTGGTCCTTGCTGGAAAAAGTATCGTGGGTATCAGCCCTGGGGCAGCACAGCATGCATGGAACTGGATTTTGGGAAAGGGCTGCCTCTTGGCAGAGCTTGATTCCTGGAAGATGATTGGATTCAGTAACCTGAAATTACTTTTAAAAGATTCAGTCAGATCTCAGATGAGCAATGCAGAAGTGGCTGTGATTTTAGATCCCACCAGCTATGACAATTTACCTTGTCAGTAGAGAACTTCTTTCCCCTCTCTGCTCTCCAGAATACAACCCACTGCACAGGCTGTATCTAAAAGCTGCTTCCCAGTTTTCAGTTCATCCCTTAGCCCTGGGGGGCTGCATTCCTCCTTCCATCCCTCCTCAGGTACAGCAGAGCACAGGGCGCCAGCTAGCAAAATCACTGATAGTTTCTCCCAGCTCTTTTTGCTCCCCTCCTTCTCCAGATGTAAATGCTTTGCCTTTCTTCTTGCCATACACCTATATGTGATGCACGGTACTCCATGCTGTACGTACTGGCTGTGGGTGCATGGGGAGGCAGAAAAATCATGTGAAAAGGGTTTCTACCTGTCCATGAATCCCTGCAGTGCCACTTAGAAGTCACAGCAATGTCCCTGTGTGTAGCAGGGAGGGAAACCAAGCTCTCCAGAGCCCGGGTTGCCACAGTAACCCTTGCTCTACCGCCTTTGGCTTTTACACTGGGAAAAGCCTTTCAGTCTGTAAACACCAGCTCCATGGACATGCCTGACATTGATAATGTTTGGGGGGGGGGGCTATTTATTGCCAAGACTCAGTGAAGAGACCCACACATCCATCTTCTTGCTTCTGAGTCTTCCCATAACTCTCCTTGACACAGCCATAAACGCCCCAATAGAGGTAAGTCTGGGGGAGCATTTTGAACCCAGAGCATTTCTCCTTGCTTTTACCGGGATGTGTTTAGTGCATTGTAATTAATATGTGTTTTCTGAAGATGTAGTTGCTCTTTATTTTCCTTTGCTGCTACTGTAACTGTCTGTTTTCTGCTCTTTCACTGAGATAAAAGGTTTTCCCTCCAAAAAAACCTAAAAAAATCTAAGTAATGGGAATGACAGAACTTGTGTAATTGTTCTTCGTTGTGCCTGCTTCCAGACTGATTGCCTGAATTAGGGCTGATACAAATTCCCACGGGAATCTATGAGAGTCTTTTCACTGAAACAACGGTTTGGTTTTGTAGGAGCAGCCTCAAAGCTAGGTGAATGGAAGTAGCATTGCTTCAAGGGTACGGTGGAATTAGGACAAGTTAACCCTGATGAGGATGGGGCTTGGTAGTTTCAGGGCTCAGAAACAGTCAGAAATGGTGTCTGCTGCTGCATTTAGGCACATGCACAAAGATATTTTTAATTCAGAGCAAATATATATGTATATATATAAAAATAAATGTCCAGTAATATGAATTAGATCCCTATATGGAGAACGTATGATTTATAAAGCCAAGATCTCTTCCGTTTAGGAAAATTAAGGAATATTTCCTTTTGAGGTGTTCTTTCTGTTGTTTCATACCCCAGATGCAGAAATACGTCATTCACAATTGGTTTATCACTACCTCTCTGCTTCCCCAAATGTGAGCTCACCTAAGAAATTCTGGAGGGCTGAGTGAATGCTCATCTCTCCCCCACGTATTCCAATACATATATAACTCTCCGTCAATCAGAGCACCTGCTCATTAACTGGGAATTATTTTCCTCTTAAAATATATTGCAACAATAGTTTCTCTGCATATAGTACACAGGTTTGGATACCCAGCCATTTATGTGCCTGATAATGACAGAGACTGTTGACTTGTGCATCCTCTTTGAGCAAGCAGGTTGTACCTGAATGGGTGGAATTACATTACCTATGCCCAGGTCACAGGCTGCTTTATGTATTTGTTTAGCAACTGTACAGAATTTTTGCAGATGATCAGCTAATTAAATTTAATAGGATGTCGTATGTTGACTTCTGGACTAGACAAACATAACATTTTCAAATAAGGCCTTTCTGTCCCTGCACAGGAAAATTCATTGCCCTGCAATTACCAGGCAATGGTGAAAACATGGTGAAATTAAAGAGAATTATAAACTGGTCTTTCGCAATTGAGTATTTCCCCATAGACCATCTGCTTCACTTGCAGGCTGTGACGTGGATGCCCATTCTGCCTGGCTGCATCTCTGTAACAGCACTTCCCCAAATTTTTCCTATTTCCCCATTTAGGAAACGTCCAAAGAAGGCTTTTGACAGTGTGATGGACATCTCCCATTAGAAAGCATGAAATGAAGCTTCTCAGGGTTCAGCCAGCAATGCTGATGACCCATTACATATTACACTGTCTTACTTCCCTTCGGCAATGACAGCGTAACATGATGACAATTATTAACTGGTTAATCATGGGAGCATTTATCTGTACAAAAAAATCAGTAAAACAGAATAGATCAGATTCCTAGACAGGGCACTGAAATGAAGAAGGATTAACACCCTGGGTCTCCAAAGGTGCTCTGGGTGCATGTTACATACTGATTTAGGAAGTACTGGAATGTTTTTGCAGCAGTGCGTGCAATGGTCAGATGCAGAGTGCGAGGGATGTCATGCTCTTATTGCAGAGTTAAGTTGCAAAAGTAGAATCTTAGCCACAGGCAAATGCTAGGTGTCCAAGCTCCTTTGGGAGGCTGCTGAGAGGCAATCCCTACCTCCCTAATGATTATGGGAGGGAGCCGAAGCGCTGTGCCCCACGGCAGGATGGACCCACTCTGCCAAGCAGTGCAGGAAGCAGTGGTGCTGTGTGATAATATGGTGGTGGTTTGACCCTCCAGGAAGGGTGAAAAAACCCCACCATTCGCTGACATTTGTGCTGAGGACCAATTACACAGCCACCTCCTGCTCACCACGATGGTGCCCATAGCTGGGGCAGCCCCATGGCTGCAGGCAGAGGTGCCCTGGGATGGGAATGGAGCAGCTGGCTCTGCCCTTGGCCCCCAGGAAAGAGAGTTGGTTTTAGATGCTGCTCCTACCGAGATGCATTTCATGTTTGAAACCACTTTACATGTGATGCCGCTAGGGCTGTCTTGGCTCTGGTTTGGTAAGGAGCATTTTGGGCAGCACTTGCAAGAGCTGAGAAATCAGTGCAAAAAAGAAATGCAAACTGCAGCTGTGTCTTACAGATATGCCCTGAGCCAAACATTCAGCATGGAAAGGGTTGGGCTCTGCTGGTCCTGTGCATGAGCTCTTTTCCCTGCCCAGGATGGGGGCACCCCTCCATGCTCAACCACACAAGTTGCAATCCTAGTGCTGCCGTATCAGTACATCCGAGTGCTGCATGAGTGAGTTTTGGGTTGTTTTGTTTCCAGAACCAGTACCTGCACACCCCAGAACAGGGAGGAGACCACTGATCATTCTGTCTTGAACTGGATCTTTCAGAAGCAAAAACCAGAGGAGTCTGTCTGTGGTTATGAGGATTGTGGATGTAGCAGTTTGGCAACAGGAAAAGTAGGTGAACCCAGGTAGGACAGCATTTCTCTCATGAAGGAGCTAATGGGAATGGGGCAAAGCTGGCCGAAGAGCTGTTGAGAAAGCCTGAGTTACCCCAGATATTTGGTGGAGTTCACTGGCTGCATTAGTGAGTGGGCAAGGTGGGCAAGCAGATACAGAAAGCTGTTATACAGGCTGCTGGCTTCTCCAGCCCCTTCTGTAGTTACCAGGACAACCACCTTTATTTCCTTGTCTTCTTCATCCTCCTCTTCAGTGCTCTACATCACTCCTCCTCTCCAGATGCCAGCAAAGCCAAAACCATGGCTCGAAGCCTCCCCAGCCACAGACTCAGCCCTCGCAGACCCCAGTTACTGGCACGTTCAGAGAAGCCGGCACAACTCTCTGCTTTCCAACCTGAAGGACTTTCTGCTCAGCGTTTTCATAGTTTGAGAACACTGCCAGCATCCCCAGGAGATGGAGACAGAAACAGCACAGTAAGGTTGTGATTATCGCTTGTGAAATGGAAGACAACTTTTCCTTCCCAATATGCACCCTGAAAGCTTGCACTGGAGTGGTAGAAGCGGCTATAGTGTGCCCCCATGAGCTGTGACCATGCTTCAGTGAGGATCCCACTCCGACAGGTCCCGTCACAACTGTCATGATTCATGGAAAAATAGCAGCCAGATATATGGGCATATTTTTCAGTGAAGCAGTTACCTCAGTTTTTTCTTTTCTTCAAACCCTCAATGAGACAAAGGCATTCATGTAGAGAAGCCAATTGTTCCCCTTGTAGAATCAATGATAGAATCATAGAATGGTTTTTCATGGAATTTAACTAACTGAATTACAACCATTTACATGTAAGAGATTTACACTGAAGCCCTCAGGTCTGGAACGCCCCTACAGAACAATGCGTTCTCTCAGTCTGCATCAACCCTTGATGTTGGCTTGTGTGAGAAACCTCATATTGGCAAGGTGAAGATAAGCAGAGGGGATTATTTTTGACACTCGTCAGCCCTCAGAAAGGTGCATCAGATATAGTCTAAAGACTAAAATTGAGATTTGGTGTGTCCTTCACAAAAAAGCATAAAAGAGAAGCAATGTCCAGCACAGCTACTCCCTTCTCATGGGCAAAAGTTGTTGCTGTAGTTGCAGGCTCATCCTTTGGCTGGTGGAGTGGACTCCACCAAGCTGCATGTGATGGATGCCACAGATACAAATCCAGGAAGATATGTAGCCACAGATATTTGATATCTGGAATTACATAAGGCAACGAGTATAAAGCATGAGGGAGTTCTGCTGTTATGAATATGTTTATAGATCGTGAGTACCTTTTACCAGTCTTGTATTAGCACAGCCAACACCTATTAAATTCCCCTTGGAAATGAAAGGCTAAAGCTAGTCACTTGGCTCAGGGCGTGCATGTTTCCTTTTCCAGCAGCTCCTTTCTCAGCAGGATGGGGGAATCTGACCTTGTGTACGAATTTAAGATTTTACACTAATTCTATTTAAAGCACTCGATAGTTTTATTAAGTCTTTCTCCTCTCTAGTTATGTAGAATACCACGCAGTTTGTATATTAAGCATCCAGCCAATATAATTAATAATATGATATAGTATAGTATAACACAACATGACAATACAACATAATACAACATAATACAATATAATGTGATACAATATGATAAAATATGATAGGATATATACTACGCTATGCCATGCTATGCTATGCTATAATATAATGTAATGTAATATAATGTAATGCAATGCAATAATGATATGTTATAATGATATAATAATATTATAATCTAATAATATATAACATAATATAATGTAACATGATTATGCCCTTGGTTTGTTTTACAGCCCATCACAAAGGTAATTATAGAGGGGACCCTATGCTTTTATTTCCTCAGGCAAATATTGCTGCGCATAATACTCTATTAATACAGGGAGGGAGGGATATTTGACACAGCCTCTCAGGAAAGTTAAGATGAAAGAAGAATTTCAGTAATAAATCAAATGCTGTTCACAGTTTAAATTCATAAATACATAAAAGGGAGTGCGATTACACTGAGGGTCTTCTGGATAAAGCTGAGTGAACTCCAGCTCCTGCCAAGGTTGGCAACTGCAGTGCAGCATCTGGATGTGACAGCCATAGCCTTTCTAAGGACATTCCCATTGTACCTTCACCCTGCAGTCACACTCCCCAAAACCCAGCTGGCCCGAGCTGGACTTCACCCTTTGCTGCTTCTGGGGATAGGCACAGGCTTGTCATGGCTGCATTACCCAGAGGCTGTGATTGCAGCTTATTGCCCACCAAGCCGGAGATTAGACCCAGTGATCTGGCACAGAGCTGAAGTGCAATCAGACTCCAGCAAGGCTGCTGGGTCAAGATCAGCCTTTTCTTACCTTTAGTACTCACTGAGTGAACTTTTCCCTCTGATGGCCTTTGGCACATGTGGGTGGGGGATGAGAGCTTGTGGATTTAATGGCTTAAGGAACAAAATGTGCAGGATGGGAAAAAAATGGAAAGTGAGGAAGGAATGACATAATAGGTTGGTGAGTTGGGTGACAGTTTGAAAGACAGAGGAAGAAAATGCTTAATATCTGAGCTGTGTTTTAGGGAGAGGACTTGGGAAAAGCTGAGTATCAAAGTATCAGGAGAAGCATGTTTTGGTTAGAAAACACTTGTGGCTTAATGAGTCCACAAAATTAGCTTGAACAAATCTCCAACCACTTCACATGTTTGCCCAAGAAGGAACAGCAAGTGTTCGCTTCTGGCACCATTTGTGGTCCCAAATGCATCTGGGCAAGGAGCACGGCTGGGTTTGCTCTCACACCACACAGCAATGTGTCCTTTTCAGTATGGCTTCTCTTCAAGCCTGGTTCCCACCAGGGCTGCAGGTTTGCCATATTTTGGCTTCTCTTTCTCAAAATGAAGGGCTTTTAGACTGTGGGGAGAGAAGGGATTATTCCATGTACAGGAATATGCATCCAGGAATATGAACTTTGTACTAAATTGTATTTGCCCAGAGGAACTTGATGAGGTCAGGTAATCTACTCCCTTCAGAGCCTCTTGGCTTGGGCATCGGTTCTCACTTGTGGGGTCAAGCACCAGCCACTGATGTGACAATAAAGAGCTAGATTTTGATATGGGAGTGGAGCTGTGTAATAGGTTACCACAGACACCTCTGTTCAGTCCAATTTATTACCTCTGCTAATTACTCCAATAAATAAGTGTTTGAATAAAACTTGCATTATTACTGCGAAAACCTGGAACTACCGCTAGAGAACTAACAGGAAAGAAACTAGCTGTATGTATGAGAGAATTAGTAAGACTTAGCTTGGCAGAATACAAGCAAAATTGGTAGATAAAAAAGCCATATGAAGCACACCAAAAGGATGGAGTCCCCTATGTGTTAGCACTCCATAGTCATCACTTTGCCAAATAGCATCTTCAGCACCACGATATGCTCAGGAGTTACCTGTGGGCAAAAAGCAAAGAAGACATGCCAAAAATAATGAATTATATGTGAAATTCACCATAATAAGAAATGCATGTAAATCATAGAGAGCAAATTAAGGGAAGGCAGAGCTGAAGTTCTTGTATGCGCTGGCTGAGGCAAGGGAGCTGCTCATGCAAATTGCTGTGCTGAAATCTTGCTGTTTTTAGAAACAGTGCAAAAACCTCCTGCAGTTGAACACGTGCAGGATTTCTTCCCCATGTTTTAAGACAAATAGTAACCTAATACCTGGGGAAAAATACATATGTATTATCTGAGTGCATTCTGCTAGCTACTGAAACAAAGAAATACAGTTTTGCTCAAAGCCCAAGCTGGCCCCTGCAGAAAGCATGAAATGAGTGACAATGCGAAGCAGCTTCTGCTGTAATAACAGCCAGGTCTTGCGCGTGTGGAGCCTGCGCTGTTGATTTTGCTTGCTCTTTACAGCTCTCATGCTCCACCCTTCTGTTTTTCTACTTTTTTTTCCCCCCAGCTTTTGCAATCTGACAGAGGCAGATGAAAGGGAGTTGAAGGAAAAGGCATTTCCCTGAAAAGGAGTTGGAGAAGAGACCTCAAGCCCTGTCTGCTCTAGGTAAAGGACAGCCAGCCGCGCCACTGTATCTTAAAACCATATCCCCCAGGCCCCGGAAGTACACTCGTGGTTGAACTGTCCCTCCAGGTAAGCCTGATTTTTGAAACACTGAATCTTGGTAGCTGAGCACTCCCTAACCAGGAAGTTAAATCTGTTTGAAGACAAAGCACAGCAGAAAATGGTGCAACAGCAGAGCGGAGAATGCTCAGCTGCTTGGTGTAATAGATATGCTGGTTTATTTACCCAGTTATCAGCCTCAGGCAGATTGGGCATTTGTGCCATCCGACTTATTTCAGATACCACAGTTGAAAGGGCCTTATTAACACCTGCAGATGAAAACCCCACACTAACATTTTCCCTCTAAGGAGAAGTTGCTATTTGTGTTTTGCCTGATATGGCAAAGTGAAAGAATGGAAGAAAGAAAGGGAAAAACAACTCATTTGCTGGGAATGCTAGTTGAAAGTTCACATGGCAAGAACTAGGTTTCTGCCAAGGTTTCAGAAATGAATAGAGTTGTAGTTCTGGGGATGTGGGGGAAAGCCTGGGAATGAGCCAAAAGCTGAGCAAATACAATCCCCTGAATAGTCATCTGATAGGGGATCATTTAGGCCTTCTTGTTGGATGTCAGAGACGTGGAGGTGGCCATAATGCAATAGTTACAGATTTCTGTAATGCTTCTGTCCAAAAGGTTAGACTCATAGAAGCAGTGAATGGTTTGGGCTGGAAGGGACTTAAAAGTTCATGCACTTCCAACCCCCTGCCACCTTCCACCTTCCAGTGGAAGGGACACCTTCCACTGGGCCAGATTGCTCCAAACCCCATCCAGCCTGGCCTTGAACACTGCTAGGGAAGGAGAAGCCACAGCTTCTCTGGACAATAAAGGACACAAATAGCCAACCCAGGGTACCTTCTGTTTCTGGCAGGATATTACATCAAATAGAAATTTTTAATTTTCATTGCTTTCTTATATTGATATATTGAAAATATCTTTCCAAAATCCCCATAAAATTTGGGGTGTGTTTCCTTAGATTTGGGGTGTGTTTCCTTAGATTTGGGGTGTGTTTCCTTAGATTTGGGTTGTGTTTCATCAGATTAAGAATTTAATCCTGTTGGAACAGCTGGTCTTTTTCTTATGATTTTACCTTAAGAACCGTATGCAGAAACTTGAGAACATTTTGGGACCTCTCAGGTCAATAACCTGAACAACATCGCCCCATATTCAGAGGCGTCTGAAATTTAGCAGTGCTTGGGGAAGAATACCAAAAGTACTTGGCTATATCAATATCCCTTTCTTGTTTCCTTACCATCAAGGGCTGGGAGGGTTTGAGCTGCTTTCCACCCCCTGTGCTCATGACACACAGCCTCCCACTGAGCCCTTCTTTGTGCTGGGAAGGGTAATTCCTGGTCCCTTACACATGGGCAGCCACCCTTCCTGGGGAGCCTATGAGTTGAAGGAGCAAATGCATCCCCTAAAAATGATGTTAGAAAATGTGATGCCCCTTGAAACTTGTAGTTTTGGCCCAAACCTTGGCTTCCTCCTGCTGCTGGTGTAGGGTTGTGATTAGCAGAGCTAGGGAGCTAAGCTGTGCTGCGGGGAGACAGCTCACAACAGATGAAGCAAAAAAACTCCCTCTGTGCTGTGTTTCTGCCCTAAAAATCACCCCCGCTCTGTGCTCCAGGTCATATCTGCTACTACCAACATGGAGAGCAGGAGCAAGCAGGACCAGCTCATGCCAGGCTGCCTAAATAATGAAGGAAATACCACTTCAGGACAGATTTATTTCAGATCTGGCTGCAGAGGAGGCTCTGGGTTGCTCTGCAAGGGTGGGAGGGTTTGTTTTCTGCTTCTGCTTTGCTGAATCAAAAAGAGAGTAAGGCAGTTCAGATCTGGAGAGTCTCAGATCCTGTAATTTCTAGTGGGGAAACAGTGCTGCTACTGTTTTTATTCCTTCTTACAGAGGTTTGTAGCTTGGCCGGGCGGGAACTGCACTGAAATGTGCTTAGCACAGCTGGAGCCTTTCATCACAGCTGTAAAAGAAACAATTAAAAACAACATTTGTGCTCATCAGCAGTGTCCCATTGGCTTCCCTCAGTGCTAATACTCACTCAGCTGCTTTTGATGGGGCCATTAGTCAAATCCTGCTCCTCTTCTGAGCAGGCCACCCATAATAATGAGTGCCCCATTATAAGAAGTGGGGGAGATCCTTCCATCACTTCTGACACTACCTATTATTTTTTTCCACCATTCTCTCAGCAGCAGCATGGACATCAAGGAATATTTCACCAGGATTTCTTACCAGGGCTCCTATGATAAGCCAGACCTGGCTACCTTGACAGATATATTCCAGCACCACATCCAAGCGGTCCCTTTTGAAAACCTCAGCATCCACTGTGGGGAAAGCATTGAGCTGGACCTGGAAGCGACTTACAACAAGATAGTGAGGAAAAACCGTGGGGGCTGGTGTATGGAAAACAACCACCTTTTATCTTGGGTCCTGAAAACCCTTGGCTACGATGTCACCCTTCTGGGATCAAAAGTTTATGTCCCGGAGTACGATGCATATGCAGATGAAATCGATCATCTGCTGCTAAAAGTGGTGCTTGATGATAAATCCTTCATCGTGGATGGTGGGTTTGGGATGGCTTACCAGATTTGGCAGCCAATGGAGCTGATTTCAGGGACAGACCAGCCGCAGACTCCTGGTATCTTTCGCTTCCTGGAGGAGAGTGGGGTCTGGTACCTTGAGAAGGTGAAGAGGAAGCAGTGGGTTTCCAACCAAAGCACCTCCGCTTCCCATAACATAGAAAATGAAGCTTGCCGTCGGGTTTATCTCTTCACCCTTCAGCCACGAGACATTGAAGAGTTCCGAGCCTGTAATGCCCACCTGCAGACGGCGCCCGACTCACTGTTTGTGAAAAAGTCTATCTGCAGCCTGCAGACCGCGAACGGCATCAGGGCTCTGGTGGGATGTAAATTCACTGAGATAAAGTACAATTATAGGGATAATATGGATCTGGTGGAAATCAGAATCCTCGCAGATGAAGAAATGGAGAAAACACTGAAAGAGAAATTCAATATAACACTAGACAAGAAATTTGTACCCATCAATACGAGCAGGTTGTCTCTATTTTAACTCACTGCCTGAATTATGATTCAACTCAATGGTATTACATACAATCCTTCCCCCGTTTCTAAGAAGCATTTAAAGGTTAAGCTTTATCTTCCCATCTACACCAGTGTAAGGCAGAACATGTTAGCGTGAATCTGGAAAAGAAATTTATTTTTAACTGCTCCTGCCTCTCTTTTTGGTTTGGGCACAAATAATTTCTCCCCAGCTCAGTCAAATCACTCCCCTTCTGTTTGTGCTTGTCTGCGAGCAGACTGCTCATTCTGTACTCCTTTCATCTTGCAAAAGTTTTTCTAAATACATGCAGAGTAGCAGTGCAGAGCAATGGAGCTGTATGTCTCCTTCTTTATTACTTTGCGCTGCCACCTGGGGAAACCATACCCACCTCTTTAAATGAATACCACATTATTTTTGGAATTTAATAGCCAGGAAAACAAAGACATCCAGTGCCAAGTTTGCTACAGTTAAGTCCTAAGCCAGTCCTTTTTGCTCTTGCCTTCACAACACCCCCTCACACGCCAGTTGGAGAGTCCTATGCCTGTGCCACACTGTGCGAATACTTACAGACGGGCTATGTCCTAAAACTGATGAGAACCATGAGCAGACAATTGTCTGGTGTCAGACTTTACATGACTCCTGTTTCCTCAGTGTCATAACTTTGTTATGTTAGTGATCACTTTGACCTTTGAGAAGATGCTTGAAGTTCTTTTTAGTACAAATTGTGGAAGCATTACAACTATGCACTCATGATTAAGAAAATTATATAAGTAAATGACAATTAAATAAAAAAAAGTAAGAATTATGAAGTAGAAATATTAAGTTGTTTTTTCCCCAAAATACATGTATTCCCTAAAGTAAAAAATGTCATTAATCACCGCAGTTGTCCTGATTATTTGTATGTGCTAATATTTTGCAGCTAGGACTTTAAAAATACAGTAATCCACTGCTTCTTTTTATTTCTTATGCAATGTGTGCAGCTTTCTATAACCAGCAATTTATAGGTAATAAAAGCTGCTGCTATTTTGCATGTCCAAAATCTGCTTCAGAGAGACATGGTGAGCTCCCAAATCCCTGTCTTCCCAGAGTCAAACACATCCATGTGTGCTTCGCTGCATGTGTGCAGTAATCCCCTACAGCACATGAGACTCCCCCATCCTACAATGAAATGTTAGCTACTGACCCTGTAGTAGACTGCAGAAGAAAAAGGGGCTTCTTATAGTGTGGACCAGCAACTTGCAACAGATTGTTAGGGGAAACCAGGATCTGGCTTGTTTGCAATCTGTATCCTTCTTTGGTCCCCATATTTGTGGAAGAGCTTAAGGAGTTAAACTCGGTGGGTTTATCCTTGCATCAGCCTGAGAAGAGCATCAGGACAGAAGTAAAAGCTCAGCAGGGTCTCGCAGAGGTATGGGGCAGGAAAAAGCCCATGCAGAACCAAAAATGTCCATTGTTTGTGGGAACAGACATGGGAAACACCTAGAAAGGGCTTGCACCCATTCTTCTGCCTATGCCTGGGTGTTTCTCATGCTTTGGGCTGTTTCACGGTCTCAGGGAAAGGGTATAGAATCACAGAATTGTTTAGGTTGGAAAAGACCTTTAAGATCAGAGTAGGGCATTATGTTCATCGCCCCAGATACTCAGCATGTGAAGGGCAAACAACAATGGGAAAACCCACTTTCCTCTCAGCTGGCTTATCTGGAGCCTCTGTGCCTGCTCTGGTTGCTCTGGCTGTTGCCCACTTCATGGCATAGCTCAATGCCTTTGGTCCTCCTGCTCAACACACCCACAGAAGCAGATTTTATTGCTGAGTAATTAAATGAAGCTCTCTGTTGGGCATTAAAAACAAAAAGCTTTTCATCTCAGAGTGCAGTGGTTTGCTTTTCCCCTATCACTAACTTTGGAGACAAACCCTTAAAGGCACAGGAGGCTCAGGGAGCACAGGTTTCTCCAGGAGCAGCATCCTTGCTGCCAAAGGACAGGGCTTCTCTTTGAACCCAAGGGGACTTAGCTAAATGACTTGGCAAATCTGACCTTGTTACTTTGGGGGTCTGGTATCATTCACAAAGAATAGCTCAGTGCAATGTGATTAATTCAACAGTTGCCATCTCCCACCAGTAAATCAGTGACATCTTGGCTTGGATGACTATCTTCCTATCTAAGTCACTTCCTATAGGGCTCCAAGCCACATGAGTGTCAACAATGCAAAATCTGCATCAACATTTGCACTATTGTTTTGCTGCTTCAACATGGGTTCAGTCAGTGAGGTGCCCCAGAGACTGACGCATCTGGTTGACCTTTAGGTTTGAGAATGGGCTTACAATTGTTTACAGAAGCTGCTGGATAGACCCATACTGTATTTCTCCTTTGCACTGCTGAAGGGCTTCAATTCTTATTCAGTAACGTGGGAGGTTAAAATTTACTCAATACTGTAAGCAATTTGAGGACTGGGTCATTTTTAGGCCCTCTGTACAGCGCCTAACACAATGAATTGCGTAACAGGGCTTACTATGCATATGCCAAAACAAATAAATCCATTAAACCATCAGAATATAAACTATTAGGAAAGAAGAAACTCTTCCCCCTCCTTTCCTGCTCTGCTAGAGGATAAGGCTGTCCTTGCAGGCAGTAAAGGCAGCCTGGACCTTTAAGAGCAACAGTTCCAGGAACAGCTCTTCCTGGGAACTTCAGAGCAAACCAGGGCAGCAAGGCTGAGCTAGCTGGATGAGAGGTAAGTGCTCGGGTGTCTGATCTTTAACTTTATCCTCCAGCTGCAGGTCAGCTTGTTTGGAAAAGCCCACCCCTGTGAGTCTGCATACCATGTGCTTAGCGCTGGAGGCATATTAACAAAGTATAAATTACAGCAATTCTAGGGCTGACAAGCGTGTGTTGCATTGCAAGGACATTGTCCAAGTGCAAAGATCAATTGCTGGAGACTTAAACTAACCCCTTTATGCTGAGCCAGAGTGTATGAAAAACCCAGCCACAGACTCACAGTGTAGCTTAAAATCAAACAAACGGTACAGGCATGTGCAAAAAGATCCAGTCTTGGAAGCCTCTCATGAATTTTATCAGGGACCTATTCCTGATATTCAGCCTAATTCTGAAAGGAGACAGTGGTCCCCAGCGATGCTTGCAGACAGGCAGAACCCATGTCTGAATGTTGCTACCCACTAACCCACACAAACACTGAATGAAGCTCGGCTGTTGCAGGAGCAAAAGTAAACAAGGCTGAGACCTGAACTGAGGCTTAAGATATTTGGCAACTTGGTTTTGGAATACAAACTGTCCTGAGTGAGGGATTGTTCGCTGCTGCAGCCCCATCACTACCACAATGGGAATGGTTGTGTAGTGAGGAAAAGCTGCCTGTGGCAAGGCAAGGGAATAAACAGATTAATGTGAATGCTCCCCAACACCAATGGTTTTGTTTTGCAGCTTTATTATGCTTCAACCTGTCTTAGTATTCATTGAGATCAGAGCCCATTTTGTCAGCCACCACGAGGCTGTCTATACTATACAGGCTTTAAATAGATGAGGCCAGATAAGGGGAAGATGGGGAAACCGAGACATGGGCTGAGCATTTCCCAAAGTGTATTTTCCCAAAACCTCATTGCCAGCACCCTGTGGAAGCTCTTGATGGGGAAGTTGTGATGGCTAGAAGAGGGGAGCTGGTTATTTGTTGCTGGGGCGACAGGGACACCCAGCCCCAGGAGAGAGGTTGCAGGGAAGGCATCAGGCCTTCTGCTGCTGGCCCAGAGCAGGGACAGCAGGCTAAGGGACTTGCTTGAGCCCCTCCTGTTCAGAGGTTCAGCTTGGCACTATCTCAGGAAACAGATATTTCTGTCTGGCTACACAAAATGGCTAGAAGTGGGAATAGAAAATGGGGACCACATGATGAGCTTGCTACTGTACATGTATGCTGTCTGTTGGGGAGGGAATGGCTTTGTACAACCAGTGTTTCCAAGGAGATCCTGCCAGAGATGAGTGTCCTTGTCATAAAAAAAGTATGGAAAAAACCCATAAACTGAAGCATGAAAGACACATTGCTGTTTTTCTGTGTAAGCTCTTTGTGTTCTTTTGAAGAGATGATGTTTACTTCTTACTCTTTTGTCAGGATAGTCCTCTATTCTGTTACATTTTCCCATGATTTTGCATCAGCCAGTCTGAGTTCTGTACCATTGCCGATCCAGAGCAATACAACTAAGTCAAGTGAATTGTGCTGATGGACTCAAGGTTGGGGTTAAAGTCTAGAGGTTAGGTCATTTGATGTGCTTACCTGCTGGGTTGGGGGTGTTTCCACCTACGTATCTGAGATAGGATTTTTAAAAGCTCCTGGCACTTACTTGAGTGCTGGCATGGACATCAGGTCAAACTGCTGGTCACTCCTAGGTGAGCAGTTGGACCAAAGCTGAAAATAGTTGCCGGAAATCTCCCTCCTATCTATATCAAACGATTTTTGGAAAATCCTCCCAAGGAACATAAGACCAATATCAAGGAGCAGAAATCATAGAATCATAGAGTGGTTTGGGTTGGAAAGCACCTTAAGATCATTTAGTTTCATCCCCCCTTGCAGTGGGCAGGAACACCTCACACTAGACCATGCCACCCAAGGCCCTATCCAACCTGGTTTTGAACACTGACAGGGATGGAGCATTTATCACGTCTTTGGGCAACTTGTGCCTCACCACCCTGACAGGAAAGAACTTCTCCCTTACATGCAACCTAAATCTCCCCTGTTAAAGTTTAAACCCACCCGCCCTGTCCTATCGCTACAGTTGCTGATGGAGAGTCCCTCTCCGGCATTCTTGAAGGAAGCTGCTATGAGGTCTCAGACCTTCTGAAAATTAATACAGTCCTTAGAAAATTATGAATCATTCTGGAAAACAAATATTCTTGCATGGAAAAAAAGCCAAATTAAAAGTAAATTAAAGGCAAAAGAAATCCTTGCCGATACCAGGTGAGTCAGAGGATTAGAAGTGTTACAGGGAAACTTTTGCATCTTGGCCTTGCAGCCAGCATGCACCCAATGGCAGTCTCTTTTGGCTAATGAAAGAAAAGGGGATCAGAAACATGAAGACATAAAATATATATAATAAATTGAGCTGAAACTAAGGGGTTTGGTTTGCAAAACATGGTAAAAGAAACCAAAAGGTGATGAATATACCTTGAATCTGTTCTTAGTAATTATCAATTCACCTGACCCCTAGGTTAAGAAAATTAACAGTTCCCTCCTTTCAACAGCCAGGGTCAAAGCTCTGTCTGAACTCCACAGGGTAACTAAAGAGATTAAGAAAACAACAATCCACTTCACATAGAAGCCTGTCTAAAATGGTGACACACTGAGATGTTAATCCCAGCTAGCTGAAGCCATGAATGTAAAACTTCCCAATTAAATTACCTGTGGGATAAACAAAGAATTGCTTACCTATTACAGTAAAAGAAACAGCAAGAAATTGCTGTGATTGTCATGCTGTTATGGTCCAGCCGCTTTTCTGCAAAGCTGTTTTTTATCCCTTTTATAATTTTTTTGTCATGTGGGACCCCCATCCAGGCCAGAGCTTCTATTGTGCCATGTGCCATGTCTTCTCATAGGAAAGACATCCACCTGTGTTGAAGACAACATCTGAGAGAGAAAAGCGTTATTGTCACCTGCTCCTATCCTCATCTCTTTTTTAATACAGATGACACAGGCAGATCTAGCCTGCATTCATCTATCAAGGGCACAGGTTTCTTTCAAATCCTCAATGAAACAGCCTAGACTGCATTTGCAGGCTGGTTAACCTATGCTATGGTAATAGGAGTGAACCCCTTGACAGCCACACAGCAGTAATTGGCTATTTTTCTACTCACACAGGAAAAATGAACATTCAAGAGTATTTTGCAAGGATTTCTTACAACGAGTCCCATACGGATGCAGACTTGCAAACCTTAACAGCCATCTTCCAGCATCACATCCGGGCAATTCCTTTTGAAAACCTCAGCATGCATTGTGGGGAGACCATCGAACTGGATTTACAAGCTACTTACAACAAGATTGTGAGAAAGAAGCGTGGTGGATGGTGCCTGGAAACCAACCACCTTTTATTTTGGGCCTTGGAAAAATTAGGGTTTGATGTCTGTATTCTTGGAGGAAATAGTTATGAACCAGCAGAGAGAGCATATGCTGCTGAGATGAATCATATCCTACTGAAGGTGGTGATCAAGGGAAATTCCTACATAGTAGATTCTGGTTTTGGTGCTGCCTACCAGTCGTGGCAGCCACTGATACTGATTTCTGGGAAAGATCAGCCCCAGACCCCTGGCATCTTCCACTTCATGGAAGATAATGGCATCTGGTATTTTGAGAAAGTCAAAAGGAAGCATTATATTCCTGAGCAAAGTGAGCCTGCCACTGATACTCCAGAACCAGGAAATATCAGAAAAATTTATACATTCACACTTCAGCCACGAGACATAAATGACTTTCAGGAGCTAAACACAAGCCTACAAGTGTCTCCAGATAACATACTTCAGAAGAAGTCAATCTGCAGTCTCCAGACCCTGGAAGGGATTTATGCCTTAGTTGGATGGACCTTCACTGAGATGAAGTATAACTACATGGAGGATATGGACCTGGTGCAGATCACAACTCTTACAGATGAAGAGGTTGAGAAGACACTGAAAGACAAATTTGGTGTAGTGCTGGAGAACAAACTCACACCAGTAAATGTTCGTGGCTTGCCACCTAATTTAGTGGATAAGATTTAATCCTACTGCTGTTCTAGATGGATCTTTATATAGCCAATATAAAAAGTTCCAAATTAACATTGATGGCATTTAATCTGATTCTAAAATTGAGCTAGTCAGGTGAACACAAAGCTTGGTAAATTCAAGTATATTGCTAATTAACTGCATATACCAATTGCGTGTTTTTCCTTTAGAAACTGAGATACCCTACTACCTCTAATTTGCTCATATGGAAATAGAGTTTTGATTCAGTAACATTTTATTCCACCTCTCATTTTATTTCATATATATTTTGTGGCAAAGCAAACCAAAGTGATACAGAAGGAGCAGCTGTGTTACCATTTTACACAAAAGACCTCTAATCTTTTTTTTTTGGTACTATTTCCAACCTTCTTCTCAGCAGAGTTTTAAGGATTATTCACTTCCTTTAACAGGCTGAAATGAAAGTTGAGCTGAATTTGGCTTTCAGAGACTTCATTTAAAAAAAAAAAAAAAAGAAGGGTTAAGACCATCTCAAAACAAGCCACTATTAGGTGCTGATTAGCTTATGATGAAATAAGTTTAAAGACTTGAGTCCTATTCCCTTATCAGAAATCGACTTAAAGTGAGCTATTTATGCAAGAGCACTTAGAAAAACCCAAAAGCTCTCTAATTTTTCTGATTCTGACTTTACTGTGTCTCTGAAACAAAATCAATAGAAGATGAGATGATTCAACTGTTCTTAAAAATTTTGGTAGCCAAAATGGAAACAATCAAAGTTAGATCAACCTTTGTAAACTACAGTCTAAACTTCTGGGGCCCAACCTTCCTGTGATGTCAAGCAGAGATCACAGCACTACAGATAAAACTCTTCATATTTATTCTAAACAGTATTCTGCACAAAAGCTACCTGAATTAAGTAATACTGCTGATGAAAAAGAAAACAATGGGAAGTCAGAATATGCCACTGGTGTGGTTTCACAGTGTGTTATACGTAACACAAAAGCTTTTTACCTTTATGATGCTTGTGGTAGGTACCATATAGGATGTATTATGAAAGAGGGCGACAGAAAAGCATTGCTCCTTGGCCAAAAAAAAGACTTTGACACTTGTTTTAGTCAACCACACAGACTCATGGGGCACCTGATGTGCCTAAAAGTCACATGCTTTCCCAGATGCAGTCTGATGTGCTCTTTGACTTTCTAAAAGGCATCTCTGACTTCCCACCTCCATCAGATGAAGAGCAGACATGCTTGACAGGGAGAGAATTAAATAAACAGCTCTGCAGCACTTTGAAGATGCAGAAGACCAAGTTTCAGAGAGGAAAGGCATTACTTTGTGCAAATTAGTATTCGTCATGGAATTGTTGCGCCTTCAAAATAACTCCCTGCTGCAGTTGAAGCTTTGAACAGAGAGCAAAAATTCCTTTATGGGCAAAGAAAGGTCATTTTGTGCGTCCATGGAGCATGGGAACATGCAGCCCGCAACACCATGGCAGTGTACTCCCAAGGATGCAGATGACTGTTCTCCACCACAATGTGCTGGCTTGTGAAATAACAATAATTTAATTTTTAAAAGTTACAGAGCCATTTACAACTATCTCTTGCAGTTATTTTACACGGAAAACAAGTTCATTCTGGTCTTGACTGGGGAAAACATAAACATCGATTAACAGAAAAGAAACAAAGTTTAATTTGCTCATGGATCAGTGAAGTCCAAAAATGTGCCTCTATGTTGGATGGACTCTGCCCTTTCTCAGCATTTAAGATTAAGGAGTAAGGGCCAGCAGAGCTTAGAAGAAGACAACCCTCTCAATTTGTACCCACTCCTGGCTGTACTGACTGCTGCCTCAGCAATAAACAACCCAGAAGCTGAATACCTTGATAAATAAATAAGGCTATCTTAGGAGGGAGGTAAGTTTATTTTCTTAAAGAAACCTCCAGTGAAAAGAAAACCTAGTTTCTTTATGATGGTAATGATTGTGGGCAGTAAGATGAGTAATATTCTCTTTAGGAAAAATATATAGAAATGAGTGGTTATGGAGTGAAAACATCATCTGCTAAGCATGTGCTCTTAAAGAGGGTAAACCAGGGATAATGCAATTTCAGTTCTTTCTTGCTTTTCAGGAGGAGATTAATTTGACTGAGATTCTTTTGTTTAGATACAACAGTAGATACAAATTTAGAACTAGAACCTTTCATTGGAAGTTATTATTTTAGATTTTTAACTTTTAAAATATTGCAGATGCAAAGGAAGCAAACGAGCAATCTAATAATAGATACTGCTTTATTGGGAATAAAATCACAGCCCTCTAAAAACAACTTAAAAAAATTACAAATTGGTTGCTGCACTCCAGAAAATACATGCGCTGACATACTAGGATAAAGGTAGACAGATAATGTATTTTAAGAGTGGAATTGCTGATAGTGTGCATAGTATTGGTAAGGAATATTTTTATAAGAGTACCTTCATTCATTTGCACATTTAGAAATAGTTCTTTAAAGTTCTTCTGCTGATGTTTTTCTCTGCATAAATCACGGCCACATTTGAGGGATTACTTTTTCGGTATCTAGTTTTCCATCTGTTCAAAATTCAAAAAAATAGTAGCTTTTATCTCCTACAGCCAAGATCTAATGCTGATCAATCATATTATGGACCTGCAGAAAGAAATTCTAAATAAGATAAACTCGAAAACCAGCTTTATGTTGGTGCGATTTATTCAGCATTCACAATTTGAGCGGGTAGAATTGGATAAACTTGGATTCTGCAAATCAAAAGAAAAAGGTGCCATGAGTCTTACATTGCACTTAACAAATATTACACTGAGAATATCCCCAACAATACACTTTAAGTTTCACTGGAAGCTCAATTCCTCTCTGTAGAAAGGTTTTTGATCGGGCTCTCTATTACCTTTGTACCGCTGCTTCTATACCATGCATATATACATCATGAATCTGACCCTGAAAATCATCTTGAGAAATTCAAGCTTGCAGTAAACATTCAGCAGCTCACCCCTGAACTTACCTGAATACAAGTCTTCCTGAGTCGCTAATATTAAGCATCCAAATCTAAGCTTACTGTCTGCACAAAAGATTTCCAAGTAGCTTTGTGGGTTGTCTAGAAGTTAAGTATTTGTAGTAACCCTAGATTGTTGAACCACTTAGAGCTGTCTTTGTCAAGGTTCAAGCCTTCAAAACATTATGTGCCCCGCTCCATATCCAAGCAGACAATCCACAGTGTGTTTTACAAGCAGTATCAGATACCTACAACACATCCAGCTCATAACTGTGCCACCAGTTACGAGCCATTGCAAAAGTCAGATGACTGTATGTGACTCGCTAGGGTATTAGAAGGCAGAAAGTAAGTTCAGTAGTTTCTCATCCAGCAATCTTGCTCATGAGGAGTCCTGCCAAGACAGGGCACTGCTGGAGGCAGGACAGACAAGGATGCAGTGTATGAGGCTCCAGCAATTCTCAGTTACGCCTGAAAAGGAAGGAGTTTTGAGAAAGGCCAGGACTAGAGAGATGTAAAGCAGCTCCTGTTCATTTTCAGGACACCCTGCGAGACGTGGGGCACAGTGGAGAACAGAGATGTGCTCTTTGTCTTTTAGGTCACTCACCTCCTTTCAGATTAATTATTCTAACACCAAAATGAGTTTGTGCAACACTCAGAGCAGACAAGAGACTCAGTGGTCTGTAACTTTTGCAAAGGTCAGAGGTTTTTTTCAGTTATAATTATCTGACTAAAACTCGACACTTTACAAAATGTGCAGGGAGTATCATTCTCACTTCTTGTAACTGGAGAAAGAGTGACAGGTACTGAACAAGCAATTCATTTACCATCAGTGAATCAGTGGCAGACTCATGAAAAGAACATGTGAATCCTGGCTCAAATTATCCTCCCTCCGACTGGCAGATAACACTGCTTCCCCCATTGACACTCCTTTCACTGAACAGTAGATTTAGACAGATTTTCATGAACCCTCCTGAACACTCCCTAATGTGATCTTACATTTCTTCTCAACCCCTCTGTTACAATGCAAATGCAGCAAATCCCTGTTTTGCAGCTTATCAAGCTGAAACTGCATCAGGTCCCTGCCACAGGGATGACTCTAAGACAAACAGCAAACCCTCATATGTGCTGCTTTTCTTGCTGTGGGAACCATTTGATATGAATACTTGTTACCCTTAAAAACTGCTCCATTGAGTTTCAGTAGATTAAAGCATCTGTGCTGGCAGCAGCCTGGGCAGTTTTTCACAGCATCATACATAACCGATGTAAAGAAACAAAACCAAAAAACAATTCCTTCTTTTACAGTCGACATGAACCTTGAAGAGTATTTTGCAAGAACTGGTTATAAAGGTTCCCCTGAAAGACAAGATTTGGAAACCTTAACCGATATATTCCAGCATCACATCCGTGCTGTTCCCTTTGAAAACCTCAGCATCCATTGTGGGGAGAAAATTACTTTGGAGTTGGAGCATGTGTATAACAAAATTGTGCGGAGGAAGCGGGGTGGCTGGTGCATGGAAAACAACCAGCTGTTGGGCTGGGTCCTGAAACATCTGGGGTATGACACCAGCTTTCTGGGAGCGTATGTGTTCAACCCACACCAAAACACATATGCCACCCTCATGACCCATCTCCTTGTAAAAGTAGTTATTGATGGCAAAGCCTACATTGTTGATGGAGGCTTTGGTGTATCCTATCAGATGTGGCAGCCGATGGAGCTGGTGTCAGGAAAAGACCAGCCCCAGGCCCCCGGCGTCTTTCGCTTCACAGAGAAAAATGCCATCTGGTACCTCGAGAAAATAAGACGGAAACAATATATCCCAAATCAAAACTTCTCTAACTCCGATCTTCTGGAGAAAAAAGACTGTAGGAAAGTTTACATGTTCAGCCTTGAGCCACGGACAGTGGAAGATTTTCGTTTCCAGTGCACATACCTTCAGACCTCTCCAGACTCCCTCTTTATGAAGAAGTCCATCTGCACCCTCCAGACCACTGATGGCTTTCGAGCGCTAATTGGGTGGACACTCACTGAGACCACATACAACTACAAGGAAAATATGGATCTGGTGGAATTTGTAACTCTTGAAGATGAAGAAGTGGAAAAAACCCTCAAAGAGAAATTCAACATAACCCTCGAAAGGAAACTTGTCCCAGTTAATGTCAAAGGATTTTACACAATCTAGGTGACCAGGAAAACCTATGCTAATGCTATGTATATAGAGTACCTCCCACTGTCTGAGCAATCACTGCTGAAAATCATGGGAGTCTTTGCAGGCACTTGAAGGAAAAATACATTAATATGAGATTAAAGTGAATTTCGCTCTGGGAAAAATCAGAGTCAGGCAGATAAAAAAAAAAGAAGAAAATCTTAAGTCAGGTAGATAGAATTATCTGTTGTGAGATGACTGCATTCAATTTTAGGCACAAATGTAGGATCTGATTTGAATTTGCTTATAAACTTGGGTGAGAAATATGTCTGGGGATAGGACTATGGATTATTAATTGTGATATGCTGCCAACACATTTTCTACTGTTATTATAAGGAGAAAAGTAATCTGTGACCATTTAGACAATGAATTACACATTTAGAACTTCTTTTTTCACAGGATCTAACCACTTGCAGCTCATCTCACTTCTCTACCTTTAATACAAGTAAAACAATGCAGTCCTTGAAAGGAGTATTAGGAGCCATAATTTTTCACCATCACTCTTAGACAAAACATAGTACAAAATGAAAATTACCATCATGTGCATTCCTTTTGCCATTACTGCCGTAAACTGCTCAAAGTAATTTTTGGTATGTATGTATTTTGCTAGTGATAAAAACTGAATATACTGCAGCATTATTGTGGCTGATGGGCTCTAAGGGGATACCTACAAGCTCTGCTTCTGACAAGTAGTCATCCTTTAAAGGGTGAACAAGGCTTAAGTGTCACAACTGGCTTAGATATACTTCTGCCTCAAAAGGGTGGAAAATTGGTATTTTTAGCATTGCAAGTTATTTGTACAACAAAGGTAGAACAATGAAGCTAACCCCACTATACTGTTAATTCTGCCGCCCTTGTGTATAACAAATATGGGAGTTCATACAGGTATCCTGAATGAGTACTACTTGGCACAGAAGCATTCATGTCACAAGTGAGTTTAATTCAGCTGTATCAAAGTGAAAGAAAAAAAAGTCAAGACAACCAAATCTAAAGGAACCTCTTTCTTTGGAATCATTTCACAATCACATTTCCCCATTTATAAAAAACTGTTGTTCCCCCTACCCTGCTGCTCTGCAAAAAGCCCAATCAAGGAAACCACTAGAAAAAGGAAACATTCTCAAATGTATCAAAAATTAGCAGAAAAACTGAAAAACACTCTTTCTCCCTAATCTACAATAATCCTTAGTATTGGTCAGATGTTAATTTGTCCTACTGATACGTTTTTGCTTAAAGACATCATGTGTTCATGAATCTCATAAATGCTGTAACTTCATACCTGAAAACAAATAAAGTAAAAACATAAAGGAGTTGCTTTAAGTACAGAATCCCTTAACTGCTTGGCTGCTGCACAAACCATTTGCTAAGTAAATGAGGTCTATTCAATCATGCTATCAATCTACTGGCCAGCACTTCCCACCACAGAGTTCGTGAGCCAAACAGGCCAATATTAAACAAATTTGACAGCAGTGTTGGAAAAGGTAAGCTCCTACAGGTTCCTGGATAAAGAGCTTGTAGGCTGAGGAAGATGATCACCAAAGAGGAGGCCTAGTGGTGGGCTTGGCAACCAACAGCTCTGGGCTACTCATAGTGTGTTGTCAGCTCTTTCCTGTTATCGGCCGTGGCAGCAGCTAATGGCTAGAGTGCTCATGTACTTGCACAGGGACAAGGAACCAAGTGACAAGCAAGAGGCAACAGGGGACACTGGAAGCTCTGAGGTGTGAACATAGTTCTTCTACGGAGCTAAGGACTTCAATCTGTCGTTTGTGTTCACATTATCCTCATACTCATACTAAGGTCCAGTTTTATCCCTTTCTAAATGATTGATCAAATCAAGGTGGCCCTTGAGATCCCAAGGAACATTACAAGCTTCAAAACACTCACCACTTCTGTTCTAGCTGATGGCAATTCACTCATGTCACCAAACCATACAGAATAATAGAATAGAATCATAGAATAGTTAGGGTTGGAAGGGACCTTAAGATCATCCAGTTCTAACACCCCTGCCATGGGCAGGGACACCTCACACTAAACCATGCCACCCAAGGCTCTGTCCAACCTGGCCTTGAACAC